>JANAVB010006390.1:534043-816784 GCA_029216955.1 Iris pallida
GCAAGTGACTGAACTAGACTAGCCCAATATAGCAAATAAGTCAATGGTTCATAAACTTTCTTTCTATCTGCATCATTGGATACTCTCTACCACTCTTGAAACTTCATATTTGCTCTCGATTATTCTTCCTAATCTTCCCGTCCTTCCTATTTCAGAGCGACGAATGGTCTTGCTTATTAGAATTTATCAATATTTATTAGCTACTTGGTAATTTGTTGCTTGTTAAATTTTGGGTTACTTGATAGATATGAGAAGATTATAGATGCCATATGCAGTAGATATCTGTTGGTAGGATTGTTAGTGTCACCTCTATTTTCTGTTATACGTATTTCCAGTATACGTGTACGGAATCCCGACCCATAGTTAGACTTGTCATGCTTAGCTTGATCTTGGTTTAATCTTACATTAGTTTAATATTGGCATGGCTTGGTTTTGGGTTTGGCTTGGTTGGGTTGGTCCAACATGCTAACCCATCTTTATAAGCTACTAACCCCTTTCTCTTTCCTCATTCACTTATTCATTTATTTTTCTTCTTCCTCCATTAACTCTCTCCACCTACTAAGAGCATAGGCAAGTGCAACTTGCTTCAAGGAGGAACTCAATTTTTGTTATTCTATTGTCTTTCTCACGGGATTCTAAGACACTTTAGTACTTAGCATTTTTAAATTCCATGGTTTATTTCATGTAGATCTAAGTTTGTTGTATTTTTGGATTTCATGGATTTTGATCTATCAAACCTTGTTATTTTTATGTTTTGATTGTTCCATGTTGTAGAGAATTTTCGTTCTACCCTATTTTGACCAATGGAAGTCCTGATTTGACTTTAAATGAAGGATTAATGGAGCTTTGAAGCCATGGTTTCCATGGTTCTTCTTCTCGGATCTTTGGAGAAGAAGAACAGCTTTATGCGGCAACTTCATGCAGCCAGCTTTATACGGCAACTTCATGCAGCCAGCCTTATGCGAAAACTTTATGCGGCCAGTCTTATGCTGACAACTTTATGCGGCCAGCCTTATGCCAACCTTTGCGGCCAGCCTTATGCGGCAACTTCATGCGGCCAGCCTATGCGGCAACCTCATGCGGCCAGCCTTATGAGGCAACTTCATGCGGTCAGCTTTATGCGGCAACTTCATGCGGCCAGCCTTATGCGGCAACTTCACGCGGCCAGCCTTATGCGGCAACCTCATGTGGCCAGCCTTTTGCGGTAACCCCCATACGGCCAGCTTTTTGCGCGCACCCTCTTGCGGCTAGTCTTTTGCGGCAACCCTCATGGCAGGGTTATATTTTGGATGTGGCATGATTTCAATATTGGTATGACTTTTATATGAACACGACATGATAATGTAGGGATAGAACACGATAGTGACCCGTCGTGGTGCACTATTGACAAGTAACTTGACATGATAGTGGTCCATCGTGGCGCACTCTTGATAAGTAACCTACATGATAACCTTGATATGCTGTTGCGACGGCTAACATGACATGACAAGAATGAATGGCCTGGACACCGTGGGCGATTGTGTTTATACAAATGAACCAGTATTGTCTTGCATCATGTCTAGGGCATGGACCCCTGAGTACCACGGTCAGGGGTAGATACTGAAGCTGACTAAGGCTAATAACTAAAATAATCTAGTAGTCGTCAAGAGATTCCCAGCTACAGGCAATCCCGTTATCTGGATGCCCCATCATGGAATTTGTAGCCTGCCGTCGAGTAGGGCACATTTCCAGCACACTGTCATGTGTTGCACCCCTTCAAGCTACTTAAGGGTACATGTGTTTCCTGGATAATGTACCCACATGAGCTCAACCCTAATTGTGTCAGGGTAACCTGGATGGTCTGCAGGACTTGTGGCTGTTGGAATAATCTCATTGCATCTTGCTAGTAACTAGGCCTGTGATAACCCTAGTTAGTTAAAGTATCAAGCCGTAATTATTGCTTGGCCGTGAATGTTGGATAGAGTTTAACCAGTCTAGTCTTGTCCTGATCATGTACAAGATTTTTACATGACCCGATTTCTTGTGTTACCTTATCGATAAATGGTGGAAAACCAAGTTCCGTTCAGAAGAAGGGTTACAACCCCGGTCCTTGTTTGGTTTACGTGTTGTAACTTGGTTATCTGAATAGTCCCATGGTTATCTTATCGTATATTATCATGATTTTCTATATTTTCAGTCCTTTATTATATAATTATGTTCTTGTGCTAATTGCTGGTTTGAGTTCTTAAGTGAAGCCTCCTTTGTGGCACTTGCTCTTTCTGGGATCTGACCCAACTGGGTTTGCGTGTCCAGATACCGGAGCAGCTCCAGAGGATCTTCCTACCTTCCAGCCAGATGGTGACCACCAGGCGTAACCCTGGCAACGAGTGGGTTTTATTTTTGCTCTCCTACTCTATTGTAAATTAATCTTTTGAGGCGTTTAGCCGACGAGCACGTGTTAACTCGATTGCACTTTACTTACTGTCTGCCTACGGGATGTAACATGATTAACAAATCCTAGGGTTGGTCATGTATGACTGAAACTCTTGCTAGTCTTCGTATTTTGTATGACTAGCTTCATGATCATACAAATATGTAATGTATGGGATGCCTTACTATTGTATATTTGGTGCTCTGGCATCTTGTAACTGCTATTATTTGCTTGAGAATGAGACAATAGGCTTGTTCATGACCATAAGAGACTGATGGCTTGTAGTTAAAGCCTCATGTATCTAGACAGCCGTGACCGTATAGCGAGGTGGGTTGCACTTCAATATACGTAGCTGGCTGTGTCCGCCCCCTCTCTCTAGTGTTCTGCTTCGTGGGGCGTGACAGTTAGCAACTAGTTAGAAGATTATAAGATTTTAGTTGTGAGGAATAGTGTGACTAAAGGTGGGTAGAAGTCCTAGAGGTTATGTAGTTACAAAATAGTTAGAGAAGAATATAAACCATTTTGAGGAATTAAAATTTAAGGAGATTAAGGTTAAGGCAGACTTCCTTTTTAAATTTTTTTAGGAATAGTTTTGAATTAGAATTTCGAGAACGAAATTATTTTTAAGGTGGGTAGATTTGTAGCTCCCCTTCCCGAAAATTTTGAAATATTTATTATTTATTATTTAATTGATTTAAATGAAGATTTTTAGAATGTTATAAATAATTAATTAGTTAATTATTACGAAAGAGGGCTTTAATCATGATTAATTTCGAGTGCATGGTGACTAGAAATCGTGGCACGGATAGTGCAGTGGCGTGTCTTGACTAGTGTATGCCAGGGAAGACCGAGCCATAGTGATGTCCTAACTAGAAAAACCAAGCTAAGTTGTGACATGACCATTATAAATAGTTTAATTATTCATTATTAATATTATTTGACGTTTAAGTGACCCGGTTGTACCAAACTAGCCTGGACTGGACCCGAACCAAGCCAAGCCCATGTAGTCATGCGGGACGTCCAATGACATTCGTGTTGATGTATTTTGGTATGATGGTGTTATATTCCGTTTTAATGATCTAATGAATATAATCTAAGTATTCTTACTTAAATATGATAAATATCATTATTAGTCGATATTCAATGATATTTGTATAAAATAGCTCCTCGTACATTTTTGGGATTATTAGACTGTACATAATGGTATATATACCATTATTGGTTTATTGAATTTCGTTATTATTATTATTATTATTATTATTATTATTATTATTATTATTATTATTATTATTATTATTATTATCAATGTTATTGAGGTAATTATTATATAATAATAATAATAATATTATTGGTTATATTATTTTTGTCAAATAAACATTATAATATATATATATATATATATATATATATATATATATATATATATATATATTAATATTTACATGAATAGGCCCTACACTAGAAATAGATAATATTGAGGTTTTATTTAGATTTTTTTATGGAGATTACTATATATATATATATATATATTTTACTATATATATATATATATATATATTATATATATATTATATATATATATATATATATATAATTTTTTTATATATATATATATATATATATATATATATATATATATATATGGGTGCCTATTAAATAACTGTAAATATATACTATCATTATTAATTATAAAATAAAGTAAATATATATATATAGTTATATAAGTATATACATATAAATGTGTATATATAATATATATATGTGTATGTGTATGTGTATGTATATATAAATATATATTGTATACGTGTGTATGTGTATGTATATATAAATATATATTATATATGTGTGTATGTGTATGTGTATGTATATATAAATATTATAAATATATATATATATGTTTATACTTGGAGAGGCAAATCCCAGCCCAACCAAGCAGCAACAAAGCCCGGCCCAATCATTCCCCAAACCCAGCAGACGGCTAAACCCCCGACTCTGTTTACATACATATATACATATCGAAACAGAGGAAAAAATCGAGACAACCCTAACCGTAACTGCGCCCAGCCCTGGCGACCTCCCAATGCCGCTATGGGAGGCTGTCGGCCGGCCAGAGTGCCGCCAGGCCGATCGAACGTGCGGATACACCAGCACGTGCGCACAGCAGCAGCCCAGCCGCGGGGCCGACTTCGTAGCAATTTTCCTGCCACCCCGCTCCATCGTTTTTCGATCTACTTGATTCGGTACGTCGCTAACCTATAGTTTTTAGGATCCCTTCAAATGGATTTAATTTTCATGCGCTAAGTTGTCCGAAAAATTGAACCAAAATTCGGTAAAAAACTGTTCGAAAATAGAGCAAATAACAGTCCATTCACCCACGTTTAAAGATTGATTCCGATCGATCTAGTACTAGATTAGAAATTCTATATAAACACGGTTATAGGCAACATATAGGGCTCTACAACCCATTTTGCAGAAGTCGATTTCATCGACTACGCACCGAGAATTCGGATCCCAAAATTTACCAAATACCTGTTTTAAAAATAATAAAATCCTTTGATATGACGTGCATCCCGCCAATCCGGGCGACGTGGTCACGAACCGAAAGCATTGAAAGGTGCGTATCGGCTCTATGGACGTGTGGGCTTTGACGGAATTCAAATTGGTTGCGTGTGTGCGACGAATTTGATGCATATCCGTCAAAATTCACCGTATCGACCTCTGTGCAAATTTTCTAATTATTTTGTGCACGTTCGTCAGATCGAGACAAAACATGTGCCAATAGGACTGTAACATTTTTCTGGTCATGTATGCAAAGTTTGATCCGATTCTGTGATAGTTGACCTGATCGCCGTTTTACGGGCCCCACGATCCGATTCAACGGGCGATTTTGTGCACGTCTTGCCGGAATCCAACTTTGGATATACAGTTGGGTTCGTACCATCAAAACAAATTTGTAGACATGTAGTTTGACGACTTTAAAGACCGTCGACTCTGGCACACTTTTTGGTGCGAAGCGAGTCCAACGGTAGATACTGTTTTGACCCGAAATTACCGTTTTGCCCCTGTGTCCGGAATTGGACTTAAGGACAAGCAATTCTAGCTAATTTAACTATTCTGAGAACGTTTGCAATGTCTATTTCAGCATCCGTGGACTTTTCGTATGTGTTGACTTTAGTGACTCATCTGATGTGGTTGTATTATCGGTTTCACTAGCAAAGGACCTCAGGCAAGTGCACTTTCTGATTGCTTTCGATTCATAGTAGGTTTTTCATTTCATGTTTATACATATGTCTTGCTGCTTGTTGACACACTCGTCACACAGAGATTAGTATCATGGATTTATTATACATTCTTGACTACCATTTTCATGATTACCATGCTTGCGACCTGATTCCATGAGTACTAGCTGGGCGAGGAAATATCTTAGTAGATGTGTGAACTACCCCTTATCCATCCCAATATGTCTAATCTTGACTGATAGCAGCTGCACACGACACGTGCAGGGTGCCGTATTTACCCCTTAGCCGTTCACATGTCGAACAAGATATTTCAAACTACATAGATAGTTGTCTTTTATTTGTTCCCTAATTTTCTTCACCGCTTGCCATGTCATCAGTTACTTTCTAGTTTTCATCTCTCATATGTTATTTTCATGTTTTGTTAATTCTATTGTATTTTCGTATTACCGTCGGATTGTGTTCTTGTTCTATTCATGACTGGAAACCAACTTTTTTAGGTTAGCTGTGGCTTCACTTAGCTTTGGGAGATACGTGTGTACTTGCGGACAGAAACCTAGAAATAGATAACAGTTGTATCATTTTTATTAATTGTAAGAATCTTGTATTTTCTTTAAATATAAATGTTGTAAAAGTTATAATAAATTTTAGAAATATGAATGAGCAATGAAGTTACTCTTTATGTGATTTGAGCATCTTGGCCGTGACAGCGTTCTACCGCCGACTCTGCGGTGTAGGCTGGCTTGGACACGTCTCGTATCCGAAAAGCGGATGCGGATCGTGACACAACGCAAGGGCACTATGGCTGCAGGAAAATCAGGTATGGTCCCACAGGGTACCAGGGACCTCAAAGCATAATATTCATCGAATGTCAGAGGCCAGCAGAAAATCGGGTATCAGGATCCAGGACTGTATCTCCATCGGAGATAACCGACAATAATAGGAAGTTGCATACATGGACCATACGTTAAGGAACTGTTCTTCCCACCCAATGCCTAGTAGAGTCACATCCATGACTCTTATACCTCTACTAACTGCCAAGTCTCCTAACATGCCTCTATTAGCAGCTAGCCCTAACGCATGCGCACAGGTAATCAGCCATCACGCAAGCACCTCTACATGCTACTCATCTTACACATACCTCATGGTGCAACTGTGTCAAGGTTTATGTTATACACTAAAAATGGTGGTCCCTTAACTCTAGGTCCATATGTAATCAAAAGATAATAAGTAAATTAAAGCTAATATCACTGAGCAGACAATAAATCAGGAACTGTAATAGTGGTACAACTATAAGAACTAAAAATAAGTAAACACTGATATGCAATAACAAAAATGTAAACTAAATATAAGCAGTAAATATGGCAAGGTATCTTGCCTTAGGTTGTGCGCAAAAGAGCGACGTCCAATAGCTCGAACCGTCAGAGTAGTGAAGCGATGAAAGCCAAATCCCGTATACTTCTTCGGATGTTAAAATAAACACCAGGAACGTGTTTGGAATAAAAGATATTTCTATAAAATGCCTGTCCAAAAGTCCAATTCTGGAACATAGGCAAAATCGTAATTTTGGGTCAAAACGATGTCCGCCGTTGGATCCGTTTTGCACCGAAACGTGTGCAAGAACTTACGGTCTCTAAAGTTGTCAAAGTATATGTCTACGGGTCCAGTTTGAGGAGATGAACCCAACCGTATGTCCAAAGTTAGATTTTGGCAGGCCGTGCATAAATTCGCCTGTTGGAGCGGGTCGCGGGCCCGCCAAAGAGGCGTTCCAGTCGACCTTCTCAGAATTGAACCAAACTTGGCATACATGACCAGAAAAATGATTCGGTCCTAATGGCACCAGTTTCATCTCGATTTGATGAATGTGCACAAAGTAATTGAGAAATTTGCAAAGAGGCCGATACGGTAAATTTCGACGGATACGCATCAAATTCGTCGCGCACACGCAACCAATTTAAATTCCGTCAAAGCCCACACGTCCGTGAAGTCGATACACACCTTTCGATGCTTTCAGTTCGTGACTATGTCACCCGATTTGGGGGACGTACGTCGTATCGGAGAATTTTTCTAAAATTTTAATTTTTGAAAAACTGTTTTTGGGCAAACTTTGGAATCGGATTTCTTTACGCACGTTTGACGTAAATCAATTCTGAGAAAAAGGATTTGGAGCCCTTTAGGCTGTCTCGGGTTGTGATCAACTAGTCTCAAAATTTTCTTTATGAGTTGATCGAAAACGATCCTTGAACAGGGTCACTAAAACTGATTCTAACTGTTTTTCGAAGCAGCTTTTCATAGGATTTTGGATCAGTTTTCTGGGTCGATGGCACAAATATACCCCAAACTAATTTTTGATATGTGGAGAGGGTCATCTAGGCTCCGTGTAAAAATTTACGGAAACTAATTTCGTTGAATGGTTGAGGAGGAAACGTACCGCAAAGTTGCTTCGCTTGGGGCTACTACTGCTGCGACTGCCTTTATTCTGTGCCTTCCGCGTGTGAACTGTTGGCCGGTAGGTGGTTGCTGTGGCGGCACACAGTCGCCTGGGTGGCGTGCCAAGGGGTGAGGGTTTGCTTGGTGCTAGGGTTGGTTGGGGTTTTGGCGCAAGTACTCGTTCTCTCATCTCCATATAGATAGACATATATATACGCACACACACATCGACTTCTGTTTGTTGGGGGGGTTTGCCATCGTGCTTAAAAAGACACTGTTCCCGCAAGGAAATAGTGCATGGGTTTTTTTTCTTTATTTATTTCTCTTTCTTATTTTTTTCTTATTTACTTATATCCTTATATTTGAATTAGCACTAAATAAAATACTTTTCAATTAAAATATTGAATTCACTTATAAAATTACTATCACTATTGCTATCTTTATTACTAAATATTTTTAAACAACATCTGAATAAATATAAACATCTATTAATTATTTTGAATACAGTAAGAATACTATATAAATAAACTACTAAACATTTCAAATAAAATCTAAATTATAATTTTTTTAAAAAAATCTAGAAGTAATACGTTTTGTCATATAAACAGTATGAACATATATCCCTTTATAAACAAAAAAAACTTTTTAACGAATTACTACATTAACCATATACTAAATATATAACCGAATATACTTATAAAATGTATTTTTACCCATATATCAAATTACTTATAAAAATTTACATTTGAATATGCTTTTAACTCCATATGCTTATTCACCAATTATATATACATCAAATATTTATGTAAAAAATTAAATCCACAGTAGTCAGTATTATATATATATATATATATATATATATATATATATATATATATATATATATATATATATATATATATATATATATATATATATATATATATATATATATATATGGAGAGAAAAAGAAAAGAAAGAAAGAAAGAAGGACAAAAATAAACCCAAAATATTTAGCATAATTTAGGGGGTTTACATCCTACCCAACTTATAAAAATTTCATCATCGAAATTAAAAATAATCTTAATATATAATAAAATATAAAATGACGAGATTTGGTACATGGGAGGGCAGGTACGTCAATCGTAACTTCCGTTTTCGAAATGGTGCAGTAGATGGTTATCACATGAATCCAAATTGGCGCCATACTCTATAAGATAGGGTATTCTTGGTTGGAAGGCGCTACCCAACTTATAGAAGTTGGCTAACCGCAAAAATTGTAGTTACAAGGCTTACGAAGAGGACAATTTCTAAAAATGCACAAGTATATTTGGCATTTCTAACCGCATTCTCGGATTCTAAGTGAGCCTAGATGTTGTCATGGCGTTCATGATCAATAACAACTATAAGAAGGTTATTACAATTAAACATAGTCACTCTAGGAGTCATGCTTCCGTCAAGATGGTAGGGACCTATTATTTGAATATAACTAAAACGTGTTGGTTCAACTGAATTTCAGACTTCATCTATCATGGGTTACTAAGAGATGGGATTGAAGAAATTTACGGGAGGAAGAGTTCATAGGCCAATAGATGAGGGTTCTCAGTAAGTACAGGAAACATCTCTATAGAATTTGATTATGTAAGTGTTTGAAAACTCTAGGTCATAACGACTAATATGTATAGGCCGGTATTTGGTGTTCTGTAGGAGGTATGTGCTTGCTTACGTGAAAGGTATATGTCATAGGTACGATACGTCTTACATGGATCACGGTTATTCAATTTGTTCGAAGAAATGAGTCAATATTGTAGGGTTAAATCAAAATGGGACAAAAATGGGTATCTATGGTTTACTCTAAGGGAGAACTTGTCCTTCTTGTGGTTTAATTGGAATGGAGCACAAGAAGGCACATTTGTGAGGGACATATATGTCATGCGTGTAGTTTGACTAGTCTAGTTAATGAGGGTGAACTTTGTTGGAAGGAAAAGACTAGTGTTGTGCTTCAAATATCAAAGTCACGGTAGAGGTCATCAGCTGATACACATAGGAGTGGACTTTTATGAACCACTGTTTATTATTTTAACTATATCCAACCCATCCCAATCATGTGCTAGTTCAAGAATCCCTATGTTCTAGGGGGCTTGGAATCTATACACTTCGAAAATCTTATTCTTGACTTGAACAAAGACACGACTCTAGGTTAGAAAGTATTTAAAGAATCTAAGGCTGTGATCTTTTACCGCGGTTGTCTAGCACTCGAGCAAAGGGATATAAAGGGTAATATAAAGTTGTATCGCAATTCCCAACATATGGAAAAATAGTTACGAAAACTATGGAAGGATCATTAGTGAGCCAATAGGTGGGGCCTACATGATAGGGGTGAGGGCCTACGTCATCAAGTTTGGTTTTATGATCCAAATATGGCTATATGCAAGGATGGGTTTAACTGGGTCTTAATGGATTCTCTAATTGGATATCGAATCTTTGATTGAATGAATCATATATTTAATCTATATTAACTAGACAAGATGCTATGAAATCAATCTATGCCATTCCTAGTAGGTTAGGGTAATCTTAGATAGGTTTTAAGTCAAGTGGTCGGGCAAATTTTACAGCCGTGTTGGTTAACCAGGTTCCTAAGGCCCGAAAAATGCACCTTCTGTGACTTTTGTGTTTAAGTAGCACAAGAAGGCTCAATTTAGGGGTGGACTTCGAGTAGATCACAACCATATATTGGGTCAAATGATTTGAGTCGAGGTTAGATCTCTAACTGAAGTCAGAAAGGACAATAGTACTATGGTTGGGGTTATAGCTAGCATTTTTGTCCTAAAAGTTGTATCATGAAAATAGAGTACAAGGGGACGTGTTTTAGTGGGACATGATATGTCTACGTGAAGGTGGAGTTGTCTATGTCTTGTATGTGAAGATTGTTGGAAGGTAACAGCTGGTCTCGTGCTCCGAATATTAATGTCACGGTCGAGGACACCAAATGATCTAAATGGAAAGTGGGAGTTCATGGGGTGCTAATTTATCATCTTAATGGAACCAACTTAATGAATTGGTAATCACAGTGATCCTAAAATTTAGAAGGCTTAGAATCTATTCACTCCAAAATTTCTTTCTCTGAATTAAAACTAAGGCACGGTTTAGGATTAATGAGGTTACAAAATTTCAAAGTGATGATATTATACCTTGACTTTTGATTAAAAAAAGGCACGATGTAATGGATAATATGATACGGTAGATATGAATCAAATTTGAGGATCATACCACAATTTCTAATAAATGGTAAAATGATTGCGTACAACGATATACAAGTCGATAAAATAGAATGATCCACTCGTCTATAGTATACGAGAGTTATCAATGGGGTAACAAAAAGGTCTTGTCAACTAGGTCATAAATTTCTATTTGTGTTAAGTCGGTCAGTCTATAGTCATAAGGTTTCTAATGGTGTTGCACGTAGTGCTCATGCATCACAGTTGATAACTAGTAAAACATAATGACGGGGCATCATGCTACAGATATTGGCTAAGCTGGTGAAGGTGTTGTTCTAATGCTAAGTCACTTCTTTGATAATAGAATTTTGTACCTAGAGTAACATCTGCTAAATCTCTAATCTTGGAATGGGTGTCTACCACAGTCCTTGCAATGCTTGTCCTTGTTTTTGGCCTATTCCTTTCTTGTCTAAACTGTGGGGGCCTAGTCAAGTAAGGGTTGAGTTAAGGCATATGGGTTGCAAGTTAAGCCAAGAATCAAGATGAATAACTGGAGGCTCACAATAATTGATTTCTATAGATTAGATAGTCTCCTCGGTGGTGTTTTAACCAAGGGTAAGATCCTACTCATTTTTAAACTTGAATGACTAGAAGGTCAGGATAGTAGTTTTAGGGTCGAAGGAGAATGAGTAACTCAAGGCAAGGTTGTAGTCACATGGCCGGCCGATGGTAGCTACACTTGTGCATCCAACTATCATGGTCATGGGGGATACTCTATACCTATCTACCAAATACAAGCGTTCGTCTTTCCAATCAGTGAAAGATAAAAGCAATAAAGAGTTCAAGAAAGATGTCATCGAATACAATTTTGCGATTCAAAGGCGAATATATAATTCAAAAGGAATTGTCAATGCAGTCGCGGATGAGATCCTATATACCTCTATATCTCAATCCACGTAGGATAACCATATGAAGAGTGAACTAAGTGC
Source organism: Iris pallida (assembly GCA_029216955.1). Taxonomy (NCBI): domain Eukaryota; kingdom Viridiplantae; phylum Streptophyta; class Magnoliopsida; order Asparagales; family Iridaceae; genus Iris; species Iris pallida. The sequence continues at coordinate 546,306 of JANAVB010006390.1, forward strand.
GCTATGGTTGAGCAGACCATAATACATTGATTCTAACTAGACAGTATGCTTTGGGCGTCCCCAGTATACATATGTCCTGAAAAAGCTCGATAAAGAATAAGCTTGCAAAACTAGGTTGTAAATAGCGACATCATTTATGGTAGTGCAAAGTAAATAGCGACATCTATCCTGGTGACTGTAGGATAGGGTTGGTATTGTTATTTTATTTTCCTTATATAGGTATCTGTCACAGGATTTGTCGTCTAGATAGATGTCGGAACGGTAAGTTGTGGATGTAACTTATTGATTCTTGAGAGTTGGGAATAACTACAACTTGTGCAGGCCATGCTATGCAATACACATTTATATTATGTACCTATATTTATTCGGAGAGATTATCGATTTCCTGTGATCCATGTTTCTCTATTAGTTACCGTTGAGACTCTAGTACCAGAGCTATGATTGTATGTATACCAGATCCGAATGTCTTTTACTTTGAAGATATCTGCGCTAGCGAAAGTTGTCCTTAAAGTGTCACATCCGTTTAGTTTAGTCATCCTGAGATATTTTATTTACTGTACTTTAGCTTGTATATTATGTACCTTGCTATGTTCCCGAAGACCTTGTTATTTCCCAGATATAGGTGATGAGATTTTTACTGAGGAGTACGGGTTGGGAGTATATTCGTCTTTTGTACCAGCTGAGGAAGACAAGGTCACACCGGAGTAGTTCTTCATTTATTATTATTTTTATTTTATATCTTGTCTGAGCTGTGGACTTGTAGTGATTACTTCTTAATTCATTTGAGACTTGTATCACTCATTTACATTTTGCTGAGACTTGTATCCTTCGATTTTTCCCATGTGACTATTTTATTTCTATTTGACTTTATTCAGTTTCTTTTATTCAGCACGATATGTCTTGTTACTATTCTGTGGTTCTTTGTATCTGTGGATGAGTTTAGTTCTTGTGACTGCCATATATATATATATATATTATTTTACAACTTAAGATACTTTCTATTAGTTTATTAAGTTGTGTATACCTATGGAGTGTGTCTGCTGGCATGCCACGTGTTCTAGTCCTTATTGATTTTAGGACTGGGGAATGACAACCGAATCACATCTTTATGGGATTTTTCCACGGGTGCTTGGGAACCACTGCAAAAAAATGACTTATATTGACGGTTTTTCCCCGTCACCAAAGTGTATAGTTGACGGTTTCCCTTCTGTCAGCTAGGCCAATGTCAGCAAAAGTCTCCACTTTTGTTGACGGTTGCTGGAGTGACTTTAGTTGACGGGTTTTAGCCATCAACTATACCCAGTTTTTTGACCGTCAATATAGGTGCATGCTTTTCCTGACTATGGCCTAGCTGACGGTTAATGACCATCAACATAGGTTATTTTTGTTGACATTTTCAGCCGTCTTAGAGACAATGTTTATCGATTCCCATTTACATTGTCGATTCCCATTAACGTTGTCGGTTCCCATTTACATTACCAGATCCACGCATAATATCCTTTCCAGAAATGCATAATATAAATTCCAAAAGCTCTCACAAATATCAAATAACTTATTGCAATGCCCCAGTCCCAAAATACGTAGGACTAGAACATAGACATGCCAGAAGTTTAAATATACGTAAGCTGTAAAATGCAGTAAACCATGACAACTAATCTCATCCACAAATAAGAGAATAAATATATCATAAATCAACTTTGAATTTGTTATTTTGTACAAAACATTGGGCGAAGATAAATCCACTACCAACTATTTTAAATAAAAAAATACAATAAAAGGATTTGTAAAAAGTAGAAAGATGACCCAAGAGCAATCATCTTCGAAGGAATGGAGATGTAACACCCTAGTCCCAAAATACATAGGACTAGGTACGTAGAGACGCCAACCATATAATAAATATACATAAGCTGTAAAATGCAGTATAACCATGACAACTAATCTCATCCATAAAATAAAAGAATAATGATATCATAAAATCAACTTTTGAGTCGTCATTTGTACAAGTCGTTGGGCAGAGACAAATCTACTACCAATAATTTAATTGGAAAAAAATAAATACAAATGAAAGAATTTATAAAAGTAGCAAAAGGCGATCCAAGATCAAGTCATCTTCGAAGAATGGAGAAGATCATGGCCTTGGCTAGAACACCTGCAGAAAAATACGAAAACACACACCTGAAGAAATCACCAGGTCCTCAGAGGGACGTAACAAGATACAGGAAGAACATGCTATATAGCTGAATATAAACTGTTCAATAATAAGTCAAATCGGATCATAACATGGTCCAACACTCCATCCTTGAATTAGCGTACCATCCCCCCAACCAAACAAGGACATGAGATGGCACCCTAATCCATGATGAAGTATCTTTCCATGCCATGAATCCAATATAGTATTCGGACCACAACAAGGTTCAGTACCTTCTCACCGAAGTAGTGAACCACAACTACAACCAAACAAGGACAATGTGTGGCAAACTAGTTCGTAACAAGTTACTGTTCCAAGCAGCAATCTGATATAAGTACCCAAACCAAAAGTACCTATACCTAACGGATAAGGTAGCCTAACCATTATAAGTGAATGCAGTTTAAGAATAAACCTCTAACGCATGGGCTCTCTGGCTGAAATAAGATCGGCATGGTCCTCCCTTCGGGCACTAGTGGCCTCAAGCATAACCGTCCATCTAACATCAGTGGCCAGCAATAAAATAAAGGGGTCGTCAACCCGCATCTCCGACGGAGCGTACGGTCACAAAGGTAAAGTGCATAATAGCCCATACGCTAAGGAAATGTCCTTTCCGCCCTATGCCTATATGTTGTTTTCATAACACATAACCTCTATTAACCGCTAAGTCAAACTATCCATGCAATACTATTAGCGGTTAAACCTATCGTACGGCTTATACGTATCGGTGGCCAGCCAGCTACGTATGTCCGAGTTCTATATGTGACTCGTGACTTCGTGGTACAAACGTGTCAAGGCCAATGAACGCAAAACAATCGAGGGTTATGAGCGCAAAACAATCGAGGGTGGTCTCTTAAATCTAGATTTAATGTATATAAAAAAATATAAGTAACAGATAATAGAACTAAACAGTATAATTGTATCTAATTATGACAATATAGCACTGTTTATTTTATAGAAAATAAATCAATAAGAAATACATGCATAATATGAGCTAAAGTAAATAGACAGCAAATGGCAAGGTATCTTGCCTGGTAGATACGCCTGGTGTAATACGATGATCATGTTGGCACAAAATGTGGCTTCAGTATTACAACTACGCAAGACAACCTCCGATGATGGCACAAACTGTTCCATTGGGTCCAAATTAATACAATTGGCTAGGGTCGATAGGGGGATGTACAGTATTGGTAAGGGAATAGGAAAATAGGATTAGTCACAGATAGGGTGAGAATAGAAGGTATTGGATTTAAGTAATGTATACTATTTTAGAAAAAATATCTATAATAGTCGAAAAATAATTCTATTAGTTAAAATAGTTTGTAGATAAATATTTGAAAAATATAAAATTGGTTGTGTGCAAAACTCTACGTATGTAAATATAAAATTTTTGATAGGAAGATATTAGTTAAAATACTTTAGATAAATATTCTAGAAACCATATTTAGGGTAACCTACTTTTGTTAAATACTTTTTTTAAGTAAAAAAAAAGTATAAATAACGTAATAACATATTTAGGATTTCTAACCCAACGTTTGAAATTATAAATGGCCCAAGCCAAATACTACATTTTATAAGTGTAGTTTGAAATTTTATATAAATAACTAATACCAGGAATAGCAATAATGATAAAGTCAATAAAATTGAAATAGTAGTACTACTATTTTTAACAGTATAATACTAATATACTAAATTGTTTGCAATTTAGTACTAATAATTAGAAAAAGGAACCGAAAAATTAAACTAAAAAAATAACACAATAACCATACAGCAGTCATAGCTGACTGCTGCTCTCTTTACCCTATAATTAAACCAACTCATCCCCCATACAAGAGATGCAGTAAAGTAGAGAGAGAGAGAAAAAAAATTTAAAATAGATAGAGGGAGAGTGGGGGACTGGAGAAAGGAAGATCGGAGAGAGAAAAGTCGTAGGAGAGAGAGAGAGGTGGTGGGAACGGAAGACTCACCGGCCGGTGGCGAGGTGGCTGACCCTGGCGGCAGATAGTGGTTCCAGCGCTGGCCAGATCAGTGGAAACGTGGGGCGGAGGTCGGCAAAGTCAAGTGGGTTCGGCGGGATGATCTCCGCAGGTGGCTCGACGAGGCACAGAGAGCGGCGCTCTGGGAGGTCTATGGCGGAGTGGCTTAGGCTGACGCGGACCTAATATGTTGTCGTAGAAATTGGATAGGGGTCGCGGAGGGTTCAGTAGCCATGGTGCAGGACGCGGATGGTCTTACTAGCGCCAGTGGAGCACGGCGACTAGCTGGCAGCGGAGAGAGCTTCTCATCGAGGTAAGGGACCTGTCCCGCACTACTGCATCGACCAGGCCGTGGCATCCAGCCTTTGCCTGCCCTCTCGGTCACCAACATCTGATCACCGATTGAAACTACCACCGCAGCCACCACATCGTCGCCACCATGCCCTACGCTAGCAAGAGAACCACCGGCCAGCCGTAGCCTCACCGCCACCCCCATCTCCTCTTCCGTCCACAAATCGACCACCACCGCGGTCATTATTCGACCATACCCCACCGTGGCCAAACCGATGACCCCCAAAAACCCTACACCAGAGAAAAAAGGAAAAACCCTAACCATAACCATTCACCTGATCACGGCCACGTCCGACGACCACTGCAGCGACAAGCTCCGTCGACGGGATGTTCTCCCTCCGTCTCGAGGCCATGGCCGTACCACCAGCGCCCATATGATCGGACCCGTTTGACTACGTCTTTCTCGGCCACCTCGGCTCCCGTGCCAGCTACGGGCACCTACGCAACCCATCGTACCTTCTGCCAGGAACCCTTGCTGGTGAGGGTCTCTTTCTCCTCACCTCTCCACTTATGCCTCCATGAATTTTTTTCTTCTTTTAAACTTTTTTCTGTAAAGTAAAAATGTTTCGAACACATGATATATTTTTGTCTCTTGTATAAAGAGACGATTCTCGAGCTGTGTGCAGTATTCAGGCTACGAGGAAGATGTCAGTGATTTCATCATCCTCATCATTATACTTGGCCAGGTGTAAAGGAAGTCGTTGTATGCGTCTACTTCTAGATCAGTGTTTTACAATAAGCAATTAGAGAAGCTATGCGTTCAAGTGTTGACTGATTCATAGTGACTCAAAAAAGTTGTTATTTGCAGTAAGCAACTAATTGTTATGCATCTAACAATATTTGATGTATAGTTGATCTTTATCAAACAAATCGTGTACTGACATGACAGTATTCGTACAGCATGTCTCAAAACACGTGGGAGCTATACATGATTTTTGAGCACGTTCACTCTCTAATATCCCCCAAGGCTCATGCGCATATTTAATTTCATGTATCTCTTAGGCAGAAGATAGTTTATTTTCTACACATACGTGCGTGACTATTCCAGTGAAGAAAAGCTATAAATAGAGGATAGTTTCTTCCTCACGAAGGGCAACACACACATACACACACAAAGTAGGCATAAGGAAAGAATACAGCTTCTTTGCTAAGTAATTTCAAAGAGAACGAGAGCTTTCAGTGATAAAGTTTCCTTTGGTTCAGAGTGTTCATCAACAACCAAGCTTCAGCAACAACTACATCAGATCGTTAATGGAGTAAAGAAGTCGAAGTAGACTTAATCTCCATCACCCCAATCCCCAGATTTTTATTATACTTGAAATTCTTATTTAAGATTCTTGTTTTTACAATAATATAAAAGATCCTACATTTTCTGGACTCTTTTTGTGTTAAAACAACGGGCTACCCAGGTTGGTGTGGAGCTGAACCTACCTACGTTCCTGGCTCTCCTGGAGATGTACAACCCTCACACTGGAACTTTTATACACTCGCAGGGGAGCTGGGACTGGCGCTTCACGAGATGTTCGAAGTCTCAAAACTCCCTTGGGGGATTGTGTCCTTTGAAGAATATTTTCCTATAAATAAGTAGCTCTTAGCTTTGGAAGCAAAGAATTTATAGATGATGGCGGTATACAAGGAATTGTTGTGCCACTATCTCATAAATCAGCAGAAAGATAAGACCAAGGCGTCCCCCCATATGACTGTTTGTAGGGATTATGTCTTTATCCAGGATGAAGATGACCCGAAGAAGGTTCATTTTACTACCCCATAAGGTTTTACGCATGAGGAAATTATCGCACAAATAAAGGAATTGGGTGAGAGAAATCTGCGAGAAGATGAGAACAAGGAGCCGACGGATAAAATCTACATTTATTTTTGGCATTGCACGCACAGAATATCCTCGAAGGCGGAATTAGCTGCCTATCTAATGATATGGCTCCGGGACTATGTATTCTCTGGCAGGTCAGGCTCTATGGAAAGGGTGACCGAAACCTTATCCTGCCTGCTGTGAAGCTGGTATTCGGTCATCGTTTGGCCCTACTTCCTACAATGGTGTGCAACTTGCAGCAGGGTCTACGAGAGTTTGTAGAGAAAGTCCTGGACATGAAGAGTAGAAGTAGGAATTTTCCCCGAGTGGAGCTACCCTACCACTATTTAATAGGGTGGTTGATACTACACCACCAAATAATGAGCCATAGAACGGAAGAGGGGCATGTCACGGGTGATGCACTTATACGCCTCTATCGCAGAAGGAAGTAGCTGCTTACTGGTGTCCCCGTTTGTCGGAAGGTGTAGTCCCATATTCAAGTGTGGGATGTTTCTAAGGTTGGGCCATTTTTCTGAGCTTTGAGGTTGATGAGGAGTTGGAGGATACAGGCGTAGATGCCTCCACTCTTTCGAATTAGGAGCTGCGTTGGCTGCAATGCATCCGACCCTCCCATTTGGTATACCAGAACAAAAACCACTGCTTCCTGGAGTCGTAACTACAGAGTCGTTTTGCCCGTTAATTCGGTTATATTCAGCTGATGTTAGACAACGAAGCACCAGCTTGTGATACATTAGGAGCCTGTTAGATGAAGGTGCGATTCATAGCTCCACTCCTGAATCCCAGGCCTCATATCCTATACTCCGTCGTCAAGCTCTATTGCTCGGAGAACATCCTATATCCCAGCTATCATAGGGAGTCGAGTTTTATCATCGGGACCCAGCTAGAGGCTTTCAAAGCTATGCTCATGAGAGCCGGGCATACCGTCTGCCGGGTGCTCCAGTACCAAAATGCCCTAGTGGCCATGACGGAGTAACAGTCAGAAGAGCCCACGGATAGCCAGCTAAAGAGGCGTGCCTTAACAAAAGCGGGTCCTTTGGCGTCCAAGAAGCCTAGGAAGGTCTTGGCATCCAAGTCAGGGGCCACACTCGTTCTTGCCACGGAGAGAATGAATGAGTCATCTCCTGCCAAGGTAAACAAGTTTATTATCAGTTTTGAAGAAAGTAAAAGTGGTCTTTCTTCCCTCATCATATTTCTTTTTGTTTACAGGGTACAAAAAAAAAGAGATCTATGTCTTCAAGGCAAGGCCTGGATGAGTCCTTCGAGAAGGAAGTTGTCAGCTCTCCCGAAGAGCGTATCCCTCCGATTGTGGAGTCTTCGGTCGAAGAGGAGGACCAAGACATCGATGTCCGGGTCCATACTCATTCCTCTTTCAATTATATGGAAGATGACTTTAGCGATCTACTGGCATCATTGAATGCTGAACAACCTTTGACGAGCGTCTTAGGTAATCTTATTTATATATTATTTGTGTACTTTGATAGTGGAAATGACCTTGTTTTGTTTGCAGATACACATCAGGAGGGGCCCTCATAGATAGTGGAGGAGCCGGTTGCAGGTACCGGTGAAGCAGCTACTGTCCAGCCTCAGGAAAAAGAAGTAACAAAAGCGCCTCCCGAGGTTGATTAAGAGAAGGATTAGGACATACCTCCTCCAACTGATGTCCCAGATGACACTTCTAGGGTTGTTGAGGATGAACTGACGACGGGTGGTAACAACTAGCACGGGGTAGCTAAAGGGGAGGTCGTTACCAAATTATCCCCCGGACATGACAAACAGAAACCTACTTCGCTGTCGAGTCCAATGCCTGCCCCAGTCACAGAAAATAAGATGGAAAGGCCAACTCAGCTACCAAGTCCTACGCCTGCCCCATCTGTAGAAGGCAAAGTAGAGATGGAGAATCGACCCTACCTTCGACCCCTGTACCTGTCCCATCTACGGAAGGCGAAGTGGAGATAGAGGAACCGGCCCCGCCTCCGAGTCTTATGTCTCCCCCATCTGTGGGAGGCAAAGTGGAAGAGCCGACCCTGCCGTCAGATCCAATCTCTGTACCAGCCATGGCGGGTCTTGACGTTGGTGAGTCTTCCGGAGCAAGTCTTGATCAGGATAAAGGCTCTGTTATGGAAGAGTCCACTTCTACCTATATCTCTTAGGGAACCGTGATGGCCCCTTTTATGACATTAGCTACCATGAACCCTATTATGGAAGAGTCCACTTCTGCCTACATCTCCTCCAAGGAAATCTAATCTCGATGATTTGGTGGCTGGAGTTTCGACTGGCGAGATGGCAGTTGTTCTGTCGAGCCAGCAGGTCACATCACTGCCAAGTTCTACCATCTATCCAACTCTTATGGACATATTGACAATTTCTTCCATGACACCTCAGGCGTTAGCTGATGCGGATGAATATGTAAAAATTTTCATCGAGGTAATTTAAAAGATTTTAAGGAGGGGTATTTGCTATTCTTGAGCAAGGACATACTTTTGTAGTGTCTAAGACAATAGTACTAGTACAGATTGCCATAAAACGGTCTCATCAGGGTCATGATGCTATGGCTGAAACATTAGAGGCGTCGGTTATAGAGCTTGAACATCGTTTGATTAAACTCCAAAGCATCCAGCGGAATGATCTCTCCACCCTAACAGAGGCGAAGAAGAATAGGCTGGCGGCTAAAATTGCTGAGGCTGAGTCAGGGTTTGGTCGATGTCGAAACCAAAGAGCCTGAACTTGCATCGGCTATCGAGACCCAGGTCAGTCCGTAAGAGGTCTTGGGTGACCGCGTGGCAGAGATTGATGATAAGATCTACATGCTCTAGGTACAGCGATCTTAACTTCTGGCAGATTCTGAATGGGTGATACCCGAACATGTGGTGCTTAAAAATGAAGCGACATAACTTACTCGACACTTGGCCAATCTGTTCAAGAGGAAGAAGGAGCTGGATGCCAAACGTGCGGGCGACGTCACCTTCGAAGACGAGGAAGCGGTGTGCCACGAGGCTAAAATGCTGAGTTTTAGCGAATGTCCAACCCAGGGTAGAAGATTTAAAGAGTCGTATCGATAAGCTGTGTGTCGACCCTTAGTTTTTGTTCTTCTTTGTGCTTTTTCTTTTTACTACTTAATTTGAGATGTAGTCCTTTTTTTCTTTTATGAAAGAAGAAAAAATAAAGAACCTTTGTTTGTTTATTTGTCATGAACTTGTGTGAAATTTTATGGACTTAACATCTTTAATGCAACTTGGTTTTAGGTACAGCTGGTAAGTTGAGATGATAATGGAAATTCAGTTAACCAACAAGTTTACTCAGAGGTAATGTGGACATGGTAAACATGGAATTTGTGGTAAAATTTTCTTACTCAGAGGTCATACGAACATACTAAGAGTAGGCTCTGTAGGGGTATAGAAAATAACTCAGAGCTTATGTGGACGTGGATGTTCTATGGGTGGAGTGTAACAACACAGAGGTTTCTAAATGATAATGTTTACTCAGAGGTAATATGGATATGGTAAACTTTCTTTCTAGAGTTATCTTACCCAGAGGTAGGATAGGACACTGTAGGGATATGAAAAATAACTCAGAGGTGATATGGACTTGGATGTTTTCTACTGGAGAAATGGTGAGGGAATGTCTTAGAGTAGTTGGGCTTGAAAGACATACGATGACCAAGAGAGGGGTGAACTCGGTTGTTGGATTCCTGAATACATGCTGGGAATGTAGAAAATACATGTTGATAAACTTCAAAGATAGTATTTATATAGAAACTTGCCATTGATTGGCATTATGAGCAATTCCCATTAGTTTTTGCCAGTCGGTAGGCACCATTAGAGTACACCGTCTCTACGATGAAGGGGCCTTCCCATTTGGGTTTGAACTTTCCTGTTAGTTTTGTGAGTCATAACCATTGGTCTTATGACTGATAGGACAAGGTCACCCACTTGGAAAGTTCTCTATTTGACTTTCTTGTTGAAGGGTTCAGAAATACGAGCCTGATAGAGTTCGATGTGCTATTGAGCCAAGAGACATTTTTCATCAAGCGCTTTTAGCACCTGAAGTCGGCTATGTTGATTGTCCTCGTCTGTTAAATGGGTTATAATGGCCACTCGCAGAGAGGGAATCTAAATTTCGAAGGAAAAGACCACCTCGGTCCTATATACTATTAAAAATGGTGTGTTACCCGTTGGAGTTCGGATCGTCATACGGTAGGCCCAGAGGCATTCGCCTAACTTCTCGTCCCAGTCACTCTTTTTAGACGACACGACTTTCTTGAAGAGTTTGACGAATATTTTATTGAAGGCTTCGGCCAATCCGTTTGCCGCTGGATTGTAAGCAGTCGACGCCACGTTTTGGATGCGATTCTTATCACAGAACCTTCTAAACGCGTGACTTATGATTTATGAAAAGTTGTCATAGATGATTCTCTGGGGTACCCTAAAATAGTAAATAATGTAATGCTTGATAAAGTTAATCACCTTTGAGCTCTTTACCTTTAACAGAGGTACTTCTTTCGCCTACTTAGCGAACTAGTCGGTGATTTCCAAGATGAAGCAATGTCCTTCGGATGACGGAGGGGTAATCGGTCCAATTATGTGCATACCCCAGGCTTGAAATAGCCAACAGGCGACCGTAGGGTGTAGGAACTTCGAAGGTCGATGGATAAAGTTGGTGTGTAGCTGGAACGCTCAGCATTTCTTGGCGTACTCGAAATCGTCTTCCATCATGGTAGGCCAGTAGTAGTCCATGCGTCAAATTCAGTTCTGTAACTTATGGTTGGGTTGATAAGCTCTGCAGATACCGTCATAGGCCTCCCGAAGTACTTCGATCGCCTCTTCGTTTAATAAACATCGTTGGAGAAGCCCGTCGTATGAACGATGATACAACATTTTAGTAGCTATATCATAGTAAAATTGCAGAGAGCGCCTTTTGATAGATACAGCTTCCTACAGGTCATCCGGTAGGATTACGTAGACTACAAAAGTCCATGAATGAAAATTGTCAATCCCTGACGTTGACAATTGCATTTCTTGGCATAGTAAGGTTTAGACACATGCATAAATTATTTTTTGTGGTACACCAATTCCCGGCCAATCTTCGTGATGAAGTGTTGGGTCCCTAGAGATGCTACCAAGGAGCCAGCAAGGCCAGTTAGAGCATCATCCTCTAGATTTTATTTTCGATGTATATGTTCTATGAAAAATTTGGTAAAAGTAGGAATGATGTCCAAGGCTGCTTTATGGTAGGCAAGCAGGTCTTCCTGACGAACCTCATACTGCCCTCGAACCTGGTTGATGATGAGTTTCAAATTGTCATAGGACTCGAGGTGTTCAACCCCTACTTATCTTGCTAACTGGAGCTCGATGATAAAAGCATTGTACTCTGCCATGTTATTCGAACGTGGCTGTGTAAGGGAATAGACACATTAGATGATTAAGTTTTCCAAAGAAATGAAGACCACCTCCATTGCCGTAATGATCGGACCCCTAGGGCCTATTCTTGAAGCACCGTCAAAGAACATCCGCCAGACAAAGTTCTCTTCAACGACATTGGATTCCAGCACCTCATCCGAAATGTCCTTAAAAAGTTTGGATGATTCTGGTATCGGGAGTACGGCCAAGAAGTCAGGCAGCCCTTGTCCTTTGACAGCTCTTTGTTGAACAAATACCATATGGTATGGTGATAATAATATTGCCCATGTAGCTACTCAAAAGTTTAGTGCTCCTGGCTTCGTCATGAGGACCCTGAGTGGACTGACTCAGGAGATGATATGGATCGTCCGACATGCTACTTAGTGAAAAGTCTTTTGTATAGCAAATACCAAAGCTAGTCACTCTTTCTCGACGGTGTTGTACCGGTGTTCGGCCCCAATCATTGTCCTGCTTAGGTAGTAAATGGCCTGCTCGTATCCTACATCGCTATTCTGAGCCAGCAAAGCACTGATAGAATGGTCCGTGGTGCGAACATAAAGCATGAAAGGTTTACCCACAACCGGTGCTACCAGAATTGGAGGATTTGTAAGGTAATCTTTGATGTCGTCGAACGCCTTTTACAACTCGTCAGTCTAAATATAGGAAACTCCCTTTCTCATAAGCTTGGTGAAGGGTTGGCATCATCCAAACAGATTTGCTATAAATCTTCTAATATATGCAAGGCGTCCTTCTAGGGCTCGAAGTTCTCTCAGGTTCTTCAGAGGATGCATGTCAAGGATAGCCTTGGTTTTGTCTGGGTCGATGTGGATACCCTTTGCAGTGATAATAAAACCCAAGAATTTGCCGCTAGAAACCCCGATAAATGATTTAACGGGTTTCATCTTTAGTTGATGTACCCACTTGAGATCAAAGACTATCCAAAGATCCTGCAGGCAGTCACCCCGAGAGCGAATTTTAATAGCAATGTTATCAACATAAAATTCGACTGTCTTACGGAGGTGTTTGCAAAAGATGGTGCTCATAGCTCGTTGGTATGTTGCATCCCCATTTTTTTTACCCAAAGGGCATCACTGTGTAACAGTAAACCCCCTTTGGAGTTCTGAACAACATGTGCTTCTCGTCGTCTGGGAATATCTTGATTTGATTGTAACCTGAATATCCATCCATGAAGGACATGCGTTGATGAAGATAACTTTAGGTAGGGATTCATCCCCTAAGTCGATTTGTTCGGCTTCATCTTCGGTGGTTGGTTTTCGTTGTTCGAAGCAAGATTTCCATTGAGATCCTAGGCGTTGACCCCAAGGTTCTTCTTTGAAGAATTCCAATATTTGGTCGTCATCTTCTTCGAGAGGATGTGCAGATGTCATGTTGACTGACAATACCTTCTTGAAGATTGGGCCGATGTTGGTATCGGAATCCCAAGTTGAAGCTTCAAATGAGTGGGAATGCACTACTACCTCAGTCTTCAAACTTTTTGAGGTTGTTGGAGGCGTAACATAACCCATCGACCCGTCGAGTACGGTGGTAGTAGTCCTAGTGCTTTCCTTTTAGGATAGGGAGTCGCAAGCGAAGGTATCGACCTTTTCCGTAGTTCAAGCCTTTACCACTATGCCAGTCGTATCCCATTTTTTGGGTGAGATACTTTGCTTGATTAGTGTAACGGTATATTTGCGTTCTACTGATATCAGGCTCTAGTTCGGCTGGAGGGAGGTCCTGATGACGCTCGACCTTGCCAAAGATGATATGTTTTTCGTCCTTGTTCTAGGGTGCAACTATATAACAGACTCTCCGGTATGGGATGACCTTATTTACATTGTTAACAGTCGTTACTTGTGTTTGTAACGATCCTAAGGCATGATATAAAGCATACATTGCATTCCAATGTGGAAGATTAGAGTAGCTCAAAGACAGCATTTTATTGACAAAATAAGGGTCTTGTCCTGAGGAATTACATCAGCAAGATAGGGTGGCTCAACATTGGCAGATATGTAATCTTCTAGCTCTTCTTTTGTCAGAACATGGACAAACTTTGGAGGAGGTGCAGGGGCCTTTCGACATATCTTTGCCATCATTGGAGCTGACGTCTTGGCAGGAGGAGTTCCTGGGACCTTCTTGGGAGTCTGACCTTGATAGGTTTCTAAGCCGGCCATCCTGGGAGTTTGACGACCAAAGGAGCCGGAGTCTTCCCATGCAGCTTGGCCACGAAAGGAGGTTTCCCCTTGAGCCGTACATTCAAAGGCGCTTCAGTCGCCATCTCGATTTCTGCCTCGACCTCTGTTTCATCATCAGCATCGTTGGCTTCATCATCCAGATGGACTGATTCGTACAGATCGGAGTCAGCGAAAAGCGCCTTGATTCCTCTAAAGGGATCGATGTCAGCAAACTCTATTCTGATAATGCTGTTGCCAGCTACATATTTTATGTACTGGTGGAGGATAGATGGCACGACCATGTACTCTTGTATCCACGGACGTTCCAGCAAGACATTGTAGAAGATATAGACATCGATGACATAGAAGGTCACTTTTGTCTAGAGATCTCCAATATGGCACTTCAGACGGATCTTGCCCAAAGGATCACTCTTTCCGGCATTGAAGCCGTTGATGGTGGTATTGGATGTAGTCAACCGATGCATCAGTATTTCGAGGTATGATACTGAGGGAAGACCCTAGATCGATTTGTATCTGGTCCACCTTGATGGCACTAACGTATCCTATATAGTACAAAGGTCTGTTATGCATGTTATTTTTTAGCAGCATGTTTTGCTGAGTAAACGTAATATTGGAAATTATTTCCCCTACACTATAGTAGTGTGGATATACGGCTGGGTTCTCATTAGGAGGCTGTGGGACTTGGATTATGAAAGACTCGACATCCTTTAGTGCCCCACATAAAGCTTCACAAGTGTCTTTAGGGAGTCGAAGAAGCTCAAATAGGGACAGCCGAGCCGGAGTATTGGCAAGCTGCACCAATATGTCGAAGTTGTGGATTTAGTCAACCCCGAAGCACCATCTTTCCTTAAGGGCTTTTCTAAACGATCCTCCTTCTACTTTTGTTTGCCTGCTATTGGAGGTTGGGATGGACACTGTAACCACCCACTTTTCTGAAATGAGGGTAATTTTGAATTTTTGTAAAAGTTTATTATTTAATAATAGGATTTATGATTTATGGAGATTTTTTTAATTAATTTAATACTATTTAAAATTGGTGAATTATAATTTTGATGTGTTAGTCAGTGAACCCTAGAACTGTTGAGCCTAGAGACTAACCATGACCTTGGGGACCTAACCATGTGATTAGAATGACTATTACAACTTTTTAGGCTAAGGATATTTTGGTCATTTTATGACTTTCGAATTATTTAGAATTTAATTAATTGGTGAATTTTAGATTATTATAATAATATTTAAATTGATGTATTGTGATTTTGGTTATTTTTCATATTTTAATATTTTGGAAATTTTTATATTTTAATATTGATTTTACGGGATTTGTTTAGTCGGGTTTGAGTTTCGTTTCGTTCCGACTTGTGTTAGTGACCCGGGTAGCTTAGGCTCTAGACGGAACCCCAAGGTTAGTTAGTCATGGCCCACAAACCCTACTAATTTAGTTAGTAAGTTTAGACTAATCCCACTTGTTAGATTGGTTAAGTTAGAGGCTTAAATTTAATCCTTTTGATCCCAAACTTGAATCTAACTTAAAATTAACCAAAAGGACTAGTTGAGGCCTTATTGGGCTTTCCCGCAAGGCCCAAATAGGGTTTAATGGCAGCCACTATAGGTAGGTTAGCCTTCCTTCCTTTTATTTCATTCTATCAAGCCTCCATTTTCCTTCACAAGTGTTTTTTTTCCAAATTGAGAGCTTCCCTCTTTGATTTGATCTCCAAATCCTTACATTCTTCCACCAAAACATCCATCCAACCTTCTCATACTACCAAGGGAGGGTGCTAGCAAAGATTTGGAGCAAAGTGCAAGGAGGAGTGTCCTTTTTGGAAGATCTTCGTGTCAGAGCCGTGTCCTTGGGAGTATCATTGGGATTTCACTCCCAATAGGTAAAACCTGAAATAACATATAGGCAACTCTATGGAAGGTGAATAGAGTTTGTGTCGATAATCACCAAATAAAAAATAACTCTATATCACCTCCATAAAACAACTATCAATATAGTAAATAAATCAGAGAGAAATGCGGAAGTAAATAAAGATCAGAAGAGCATTCGCAGACACAGCAGTTTTAACCTGGTTTCCCTCATGGAGGACTAGTCCAGGCCTGAGAACTCTGGCTCAGGATTGAAATCCACTATTTGTGAAATAGCGTACACCACGTGCCTTTACTCAGAAGAGAAGGTCAACTTCTTACAAAGATTGCTGGACGTCACTTAGAATTTTCCAAGCAACTTTATCTGACTCTTGCACAAACTTCTAACTGAATAGCACTGAGCACTTTTAGGCTTAGGAAGCTTGGCTAGTAGATGGGAAGGTTTTGGCTTGTATGAGGCTATAGGAGAAGAGAAGATGAGATAAAGGGATGAATGAAAATGGTTGAAATCTTGCCCTATATATACTAGTCAGGAAGGCAGAATTCGGGCATAATTATGTCCTCAAAATTCAAAAATATGGCCGTTATACCAGCTAGCAATTGGTAACCCTAAAAATTAGTTCCTGAAAATCAAGGGACAGATACGGCCCGAACTCTGTGTGGGGGCCGAGTTCGGCCCGAACTCTGTGTGGGGGCAGAGTTCGGTCCAAACTCTGCCTCCTAGGTGGCAGAATGGCCTTTGGGCTTTGTTTGGCTTGATTCAGGAATTTGTCTGTTTGTATGCTAGAGCTTGGAGAGATATGTCTAGGGGTTGAGATGACACAGTGCGACTCAACGTACATATTTTTCTAGACTCAATAATTGAAGATTACAGACTTGGAACAAATAGAAAAATCAAGAGCCCTTTGATGACGCATTTCTTCTGATATTTGAACAGACCTGAAGACGTCTTTTTTCTTGATAGTAGTCATCCAAAGATAAGCATATCTGAAAATCTGAATACCTATGCGAGGCCCCAGATAGGACGCTAGGTGGTTCAGAGAAATCTTTTTGTATGATGCCGTCTTTGGTCCATCATTAATTCTTCATTGTCTATGCCCTGGTTTGATCATGTTTAATCATACTTACTACATGTCTGCAAATACATGTTAGGCGAACAAAATATGTTGCAGTACGATACAAGCATAGAAATATGATATAGGACAATTAGGACAATGCTAAGTTTAAGTAGCAGCATGATAGTGAGTATATGAATATTAGTGACATCATTATGTTAAACTTAATTGATTAGCCATATTCAAAAATACGATATAATTATTGGACTAACAAAACCTACCCTCTAAATTGATTTTCTATGCATATTAGTTAGTTTTGAATCCATAGGATCTACCCCCATGCATGTACCCACTTTAGATTCAAGTTTGAGGCCATTTGGAGCTCTCTAGGGCAAGTTAGAATTATGTTTTGTGTCCTACTTATTAGATCTCAAATTTGGACACCTCATGTGTTTGGTTTAACATCTAATAGATTTAATTGTGTTTTAATTTCAGTTTTAGACATGTTGGAGGATGGATTGATGTTAGTTAGGATGGTTAGAATGAGTTTCATTTGGATACCCATGGTAAGATCTAAGTGGTTTAGTCTACATATCATATTTTAGTCTCAACTTGTCATTTTAGTGTCTCTTTATATCATGGACTATTTTGTATATATATAATAGGTATGTTAGATATATTTTATATATTTAGATGTGTGTGGATATGTTGTTAGTGGTGTGCTTGTGTTAGAGGAGAGGGGAGTGTGTTTTGATGTGTGTCTTGAGTGGTGTGGAGAGTGAGATGTGTTTCTTTTGTCCAAACAACCCAAATTCGTCATAATATTCAACCACATTTTTAGTAGCCATAGCAACTTAGAAATGTCATAACTTTTAACTTAGAAATCCAATAATCTTCCATTTTTTTAAAAGAACCATATCAAAGTTAGCTTTCCAAATATATATATTAATAGGTAAATACATTCTAGAACTTTCTGTAGAACTGTTTGTGTCAGCTATATGAAAGACGAACGCGTTTCGATTTTTTCGTGATTCCGGAAGCTTCCGGACATGAAAATACGATCCGTTTGAAGTTTCGAAAAGCTAATACGAAGGGCTCATTACAACAAAAGGGCCTATTAATAACGCTCGACAAGACATATTGATGACGCCTGATACCTAAGCGTTATCAAAATTCGAAATACCTTTTTTCTATGACGGTTTGGGCTAATTCTGGACTTTTTATAACGTTTATAAAACACAACGCCATTAATATTTTAGAGCGGTGGCAAACTTGTAATATTTTTTAAGTTTAATTTTGGCAAAATCCTTCTACACCCCGTGCGCGCTTCAACAAAATTTTTTCTCTCCCCCAATTCTGGTCGGTCTTCTCATTCTCCTCCTTTCTCCTCCCTCCTCTCCCCCTACTCCAAAATCCTAAGGATAGATCCAAAACCCTAACTCTAATTCAGCAACACCCTCCTCTCCTCCTTTTTTTCTCCTTTCTTTCCCCCAACTCCAAAACCCTAACCCTAGAGCCCGTTCTCTTCAAAATTAGGGTTAAGGTTTTTAATTTCTTCTTCCTCCCGACAAAAAAAGGGAGCAGGTTCGTGACGTTTCTCTCCAGCGTGGTGTCGCACGTGATGATGGGCAACACAGCAGTAGTAGCGATCTACAATGCCGGGCAGGCGGAAGGGTTCTTCTTCCTCCCGATAAAAAATAGGGATCGGGTTCTTCTTCCTTACAAAGTTTCTCTTACATTCCCTATTTTAAGGACTTATGAAGTTTATTTTTGCTTAATGCTGTCAAGAGAGCGTTTAGATCTCCTTCCAAAGACAAGGCCGAGAAGCCCTCCAGGCGACGCGAAGACCCCGAGCCAGTCGACGATGAAGAGAAGGTTCGATACTAATCTACTTATTCTTTATGATCCCTCTATTGTAAGTGTAATGCTCATGAGCCTGTGTTGTTGTTCGTAGAAGAGGGAGAAGAGAAGATGGCTATTCAGAATGACCACCTCAAATCAAGAACAGGTGAAGCAGGCAGCGACTGCAGAGCAGAGGCACGTTATAGCGCTAGCCGTCGCGACCGCTGCCATGGCAGAGGCGGTAGTGGCCACAGCGCAAGCGGCCGCGGAGGTGGTGAGGCTGACCAGGCCTAATCCTGGATTCGTTAGAGAGCATCGCGCCGCCATTGCCATCCAAACGTCCTTCAGAGGCTACTTGGTACGTAACTATTTTATCTTTGGAGTTTGATTGGTGTTTGATGATGAATTAATTTTGTGTCTGCAAAAAGGCAAAGAGGGCGCTGAGAGCTCTGAGGGGGCTGGTAAAGCTGAAGGCGCTGGTGCGATGGGACAACATGAGGAGGTAGGCGAACGTGACGCTGAGGTGCATGCAGGCGCTGGTGAGGGTTCAAGCGAGAGTGAGGGATCAGAGGATGAGGCTCTCCCACGACGGTGCCGGCTGTAGCAGCACCAAGTCATCGCTCAGCTGCGACACTACTTGTCTTTGGACTCCCGATATCTTTAAGAGATGGCAGAGAGAAGATCCATGGTCAGAATCTACTTTAGTAAATATTTCTAATAATTTGGTTAGCAAATGAGAGATTTATTCCTATTTTTTGGGTATATTCTGCAGTCGAGAGAGGGGAGTAACTTCGCCGATGAT
The DNA here is from genome assembly GCA_029216955.1 of Iris pallida. Lineage (NCBI taxonomy): Eukaryota > Viridiplantae > Streptophyta > Magnoliopsida > Asparagales > Iridaceae > Iris > Iris pallida. The sequence goes on from JANAVB010006390.1 coordinate 565,799, forward strand.
TGGGACGATCGCTCGCATGCAATCGAAGAGATCCAAGCAATGGTACACACAAGAAAAGAAGCTGCACTGAAACGAGAGAGGTCTCTCTCCTATGCTTTCTCACATCAAGATTTTTTTAAGCTCGGTTTACTTTTTGTTCTCATATTTAATTTCCTCTGTTCTAGTAAACACTAATAAACTACGAATGTGACAGATATGGAGGTCCAATAGGAAACTCTTTCGATCAGTCCATGAAGACGAAGAGAAGGAAGAGGGAGAGGAGGTCGAGCCGTCGCGGTGACTTGACCGCTGGATTGCCTCCAGAGCCTCATTCGACAACCACCACCGCAGTGCCAGTAGCAACACCAGCTGCGACAGAGCAAGAGCCTCCACGGAGTACCACATGGACCCCATCAAGACTCTCGAGATCGATACGGCCTGCCCCTTCTACTACTCGACCCCGGCCAATGCCATCCTCCGGAGGCCCCAAACGAGCTCGTCCCCCCTCCACAGGCACTCCCGATAAGATCGTGTTCAGACTCGCATATTCCATAGATTTTGGTTGTGACTCTTCTTTCAGATTCATTCTGACTCAAAGTTATTTTCGTTTCATCTCTATTGTTAGTGTTAGTCTTGACACAAATTGCTGAGTCGGCTCAACTCGAGTCTATCAAATGCACAATAAATATAACTGTCATTTGATCGAGAGTTTCAAAATCCTCTGATTGATTTAAATTCTAGTCGAGCTTCAAGAACCTTGGATTTTTTTCTCTTCAGGAATGGACGTGAACTGTGGCACCTACGTCCGGTAGATGTCAGCTTCGCGAAGGATGATCGGACCATCGGGACGACCTTGTGGGCTGGGTATCCTGGAGAGGCGGGCAGATTGGCAATTGCCCAGGTTCTATTTGGAAAACATAATCCAGATGAGGTTTTCTCCTTTGTTTCTACAAATTTGTCGTTATCAATCAACATCCATAAGGCCACGATACGGACTCAGGATACGAATACGGATACGAATAAGTTAAACTTACAATAGATTTTACCCAAATAAATAATGTATATTGAACTTTGTTTTTATCTTTTTCAGGATTTTGCTACATGTTCTGTGGACAGTTTTGATGTAGCCAAGTTTTGATGTGGACAATTTTGGTAGTTGTAAATATATATATGTATTTGGATAATCAATGTAATGAAGATGTTGATATGTACTCTATTTTGAGAAATGTAATAAAGATGGTGATATATAATGTTAATTTTTTGGAATATAATATATATTGTGCAGTATAGAGCATTATAAATATGCTAATTTGAATAGTATAAAGTGTTATAAATGTGCTGTATTGAGCCTATACATATTATCTATTCATAACGTTTTAAAATTGTTCTGAATTGTGCACTATATATTAACTATTCATAATGCTTTTATAGAAACTATTCATGACGGATTTTTTATAACGCTTTTAAAAAAACATTTATAACACCCGTTTTTATAACGGTTTGCTTTGAAAAAAAGCGTCATGGTTTGTCATTAATGACGCTTTTTAGCCGTCATTAAAAGGGTTTTGTGTTGTAGTGGCTACAACATACTTTAATCTTAGAATTTAGTGAAGGTCTAACTGGTACAGTATTGATTTTAAGTAGAAGAGTGACTATACGATATAGACATTGTGTAACCTATAAGCCTATGTAGTATAGATATTAAGTGAATGTAGGTATCGTAGGTTGTCGAGTATTTGTATGATATAGTACATATATATATTATTGTTAGGTAATGTATGTTAGTATGTTTGTTAGATGTTGGTTAGTAGAGAGTTAGATATGTTAGAGTTGTTATATGTTAGTGTAAGTTATATATGTTAGTATGTTTGTTAGTGTTGGTTAGTTGAGGGTTAGATATATTAGAGTTTGTTATATGTTAGTGTAAGTTATTTTTGTTAGTATGAGTGTTAGTTAGATAATAGAGGTTAGTAATTTGTTAGATATTTGATATGTTGTTAGATAGTTTGATGTTAGATATCTAGTACGTTAGATATTGATATGTTAGTAGGTTATGTTAGTTCTAGATATTGGTATGTTAGCAAGTTAGTCTCTATAGATTATATGTTAGATATTAGTTAAGATGTTATGATTAGTACATTAGATAGTTACTTAATTAGATAATTGAGGGGTATCTTGGTATCTCATGATACCAAGTTAGTATCTTAAGGTAAATATGAATTACCTTTACCTTTAAGGTAAATGATTAGCTTACCTTATGACCAAGGTAAGGTATAGGTTTACCCAAGTTAAGTTATTGAATTCCAACCAAGGTATTGGTATTGGGATGCCAATATGACCAAGGTTGATATGGTATCCTAGTGTTAGTGGGTTAGTGTCCAAGTATTTGAGTTTGAGTAGGTGATGCAAGATTATGGAAGGATTATATAGATAGGTATATATATATTTTTTGGTTATAAGTATCCTATATAGGCCTTGTCCTATATACTAGCTAGCTTAGTATAATATGGTATATAAGTATAGGAGTTGGTTAGATTTGTTGTTGGCTAAACCTAGTCCAAGTTTGACTGAGTTGACTAGATGTTTGACCAAGGGTTAGGTTTTGACCTAGAGAGGCCTAGTGTATGTAGAATTCAATGTTTAATTCAATTATTCATTATAGAACACATTGTAACCTGTATCTCATTAAATAGGACTCTGTGACCCCAATTTGGCCATCTTTTTATATCAGTTATTCGGGTATCAGGCGAGTACATTCTCTGATCTTTTCATACTTGTTAGGATTTATATTCTTGCTCTAGATCACTTTACTTGATGGTGTCACGATGTTATCACAGATTGGTACTATATGAATCTTTTCATGAGATATTATCCCTCTCGAGAGCATTAGATACATCATGTCATGTACTTTTCACGTATATCATGTATTCCTATAATTTTACTATTTATGTATGTGCACTCATGTGATTCATGTACTCTCATGATCACTGAGCCCCTCATGTGAAAATTATTCATGTGCACTCATTTATTGAGCCCATGTGAAATCATGTACGTAACATAACTTGAATGGATCCTTGTGTATTGATTGGGGCATGGGTGAGTAGAATTGGTTATGTGGATAATATCCCCAATAGATTATTCATGTGAACTCCATAGCTTATTCATGTGCAACCTAACCTGTTTCCATAATCATATTGTGCTATAAATCACTAGTCACTTACAGTTCTTACCTATCACGTATATATTTTCAGTTATCAAATATCTTCCTATTTTTATGTATATCTTTCTATACAGTTCATGTATCTTACTCTTTTGCATGCTTTATACTTTTCTGCCATGTTATGAACTGCGTGAGTTGTATTGTGCCCGTTCCTGTACTAATTGAACCTGTTAAAAATATTACAGGTAATATAGAGATTCACAGCTAGCCTAGAGGACCAGTAGAGCTTGGAGTAGATTGCTAGTTTATGGTTTAGTTTCTCCTTTAGAACTTGTTTTGTAATAAGTGGAGTTTGAGTTGTATTTGAGATTGTTGAGATGTTGTTATTTTAGAAGTTTATTTAAGTTGATGTTGTTTTGAGTTTAATATAGTTATTAGACTTATGTGTTATCTTATCATGCTTAGTTTGTGATTGAGTATTATCATATCTTATACTTGTCCTCCATTCGAAGTTGAGATTGTGACAGGTACATTATATATATTTGTGTGAGTTGTTTAGTTAGCGACCTAGAACAACGTTCTACCGCCGATTCAGCGGCGTAGGCTGGGTGCTGTTACGCACTCGTGCTCCTATACCGGGTGCAGGTCGTGACACATTTTTAGTTGTGGCCCATGCAGGTCGAGATTCATATTAGTGCGAAGTCGTGGTAGTACGACGATTATTTGTACTGCTGTACGCATGCAGTAAGAGATAAGGAATAGGCTTTAGTTGAGAGAGTTCTCAATCACAGTTAGGACTACTTGAGAAGATTCCTTTGATGACCCTTGAGAATCTTATTATAAACTATCTCAAAATTCGATTCTGATAGTATCTGTGTATTTTCCTTATTCGTTGTTGAATTTGATTCTTAGTATTCATTATTGACTTGATTTTCTACCAAGATGAACTTTATGGGCTAGGTTGCCTCTGTCATGGAATCTAGAGTCTTCTATAGCCATATTAGCTGGTTTGGCGATGAGATAGAGTCTGATTTTGGATGTATTTCTCGGGTATGGGAATTTAAAGTTTTCACAGCCAAGCTAGCGGCAATACAAAATTTTTAAGTACCATGATTCTAGAAGTATGTACCTTAGTTGCAAACTCTATGGATTATCATTGTTGTACTTACTGGGGTAATAGGGATTTTGGTAACATGGTTCTGAATAGACGGGTATGCTTATCAGATTGTAGAATAGATACCATATAGATGGTGCCCTAGTATGATGAAGTGGAGTATTAGTGTGGATGTTACTTGAGTATCATGGATTAGATAGAGGGAGTTAGGTCACCTGTAGCGTAGCACCATGCCCGCACTATCAGAGGGATATACCCCAGAGGGGTAGGGCTTTTGCACTGACGGTCGTGGAGACCGACGCTGCGGGTGACAAGTTAGCAGGTCTATCCTTCTTTTCAATCTTATTGTGTCACGACCCGCACCCACCGGGAGGGTACGAGTACGTAACAGCGCCCAGCCTACGCCGCAGTGTCGGCGGTAGAACACTGTTCTAGGTCATGAACTATAACTACATAACATGAATATACTCTCCAAAAGGAGGCCAACACAGAGGTACAACTCAATCACAATCTAAGGCAGAATGTAGCACGATGGAAATGGATAAGAAATCCTTAACTGAGGTACAGCAGAAAGAAATAACAAAGTCTCAACATCTCTAAAATATACAACTCTGAAAATAAGACAACATCTAAACATGAAAAGAAAGGACATTCTAAGCTATCTACACTATACAAGGTATTATCCTGAGCAGCTGCCTGAACCTCTCCAGGGGTCCAGGTTGCGAGTGTCAACTAGGCAAACTTCAAGTAAGGGTGCAGGGTGCCTCATCATCCTCTGTAAAATTTTCAACAGGTCCAGTCAGGACGGGAGCGAGCACAAAACATCTCACGCAGTTCATATCATGTTAGGAAATATAAAGCATGCAATAGAGTAGGGTACATGAAACGCTGAAAGAAGAATGTATATAAAAACAACAGAGATTTGATAATGGGAAATATCTATATATGATAAGTAAGAACTGTAAGCAACATGTGATTTAGAGCACAATATGGTTATGTAAACGGGTTAGGTTATACAATAAAATGGGACTCCTTTATACGTGAGTGTACAATGGACATATACAATTTCTTATACAATAGGATTGATCACATAACCACTTCTACTCTCCCTCCCCAATCAATACACAAGGATCCAATTCAGTTACGTTACCTTATACAATGGCTTGTACAATGGCTTGTACAATGGCTTGTACAATGGCTCAATATGATAATGAGAGTACAATATGCACAATGAGTGTACAATGATAAGGGTATTCAATAAATACAATATGTAAGTGAAACGCACATCACAATATGTATTTAGTGAATACAAGGAGATAACATCTCAGAAGAAGATCCGTATAGTACCAATCCGTGATAACAACGTGTCAGCATCAAGTACAATAATCTAGAGCAAGAATGTAAATCCAGACAAGTATAAAACGGTCAGAGAATGTACTCGCCTCGTATCTGAATGTCTGAAGTAAATGTATTGTCCGACATGAGGTACCTGACTCCTAGTTAGAGCAACACAAGTCAAGATGTACACAGAGAATGATAAATATAATCTACAATGCATCTGCATGCTATTTAGGTCAAACTAGACTAAAGTCAACACTTGGTCAACTCCAGTCAACTAGACTAGTCAAACTAGGTCAACTAGGTCAAATCCTAGCCCAACAAGTCTAATAAGTCTCACTTGACCTAACCAAGCCTAGTCTAGCAATCACACACCAATCACAAGGCTATACAAGCCAAACACCAGCCATCACATTCAATATTATACATAAGAGAAAGGAAGCTAACATGTAAAGCTATGTGTGTGTGTGAACATGGAGGTGTACATGAAAAGAGAATTCAACACTAGGCCCTATATCACATATATGTATATATAACTATAGGAAAACTCTATCTACCACATTAACACATTTAGCTATGTATAGTATATATATATATATATAGAGAGAGAGAGAGAGAGAGAAGAGCATGTGTATGTGTTCATGGGTGTGTGTGTGTGTGTCATGAAAGTGCACAAGAACATGTGTGTGTTATCATGGAATGAGTGTTAGGCAATGTGTGAGTGAGATTGTCAATGAGTGAGGGTGTTTGGGTTATATAGTGTAGTGTGCATTATGTGTGGAGTGATAGTGAGGCATGACAGTTGTGTAGCAAAGTGTCAATAGGAAGTTAACATTCACATATATGAGTTCTCATGTATCTCTTATTTAGTGAAACAAAACTAAATTCCAGTTTTATTCCTAACAAGGCTACAAATATTATATCTATTATTACATTACATTCATGCTTGCATTCATTCATCATTTATTTATTTTCTTGCACCACTATATGCACCATACATTACATACTATGGAACCTACATATTCATTACAAGCCATACTTATACATGCTTACATTAGATAGGATACTTACACCTCATACATCATTTATTTAAACATTTACTCATGCTTGCATTCTCTACTTAATTACATAATGTATATACATTAACATGGGTTAAAATCAAATAGAACATTATATTACACACAAGGGTGCACAAAATGCATATGCCGAATAGTAACTCCAACTAATAATCAATACTGTACCATCTCAGCATGAATTAAAATCTAGGATTAAAGCATGTTATAGATCTATGTGTTAGCTTTCCGAAACTTCAAATGGATCGCATTTTTGTTTCCGGAAACTCCCAGAATCGCGAAAACACCGAGAACGCGTTTGTCTTTCGTACAGCTGACACTCAAATAATTCTCCAGAAAGTTATAGAAAGAATTAGGCCTATTAGTACATGTTTTTAGAAATCTAACTTCAATACGCTTCTTTTAAAAAAAAAGGGAGATTAAACCGAGCTTTGAGCTAGAAGTTATGACATTTCTAAGTTAGGGCTGAAATTAAAAACGTGGATAAAAATTATGACGGATTTGGGTAGTTTGAGACAAAAGAACACAAGTATATAACATAATATATCAAGAACTCACTCTCTACACTAATATATATACATGAGACACTATATAACACATCTCCAATACAAAAATATGAGATTAAATATGTAATAATTCATTCATACATAACAACAACACATAATGTGTCCAAATTTGGGATTTTCCCACATGGACACAACCACAACACAAAGGACACTCCTATGACCTCCAAATAGACACGAAATGGACACAAATGGAGATACAACCATGGGGGTCATTCCTATGGGTTCAAAATAGACCTATATACATGAGGAAATGAAAAGGAGAAGGGATTTATACCTTCCGGTAGATCGAATCGAAGAGAAGCCTTCCCGAAGCGATACCGACACGTAGAGATTCCAAAAGGACACGAACGAGCTCCGAATCCTCCCAAACTTGGGTAGCTTCCTCCTTGGCTAGAATGGAGAAGGAAAGAAGAAGATTTGGTGGCGAAATAGAAGGATTTTGTGGAGAAATTGCTAGGGATTGCTCTCTAGGAATTTGGGAAAGAACAAGAGAGGGAGAGTGTGGATGAGAATAATGAAATGAACTTGAGCCTATCCTCTCCCAAAGTGGCTGGCCATATGGGGCTATTTGTCCTATTATGGTAAGGTCCAAAATGCCCCCACTAACCTATTCTATGAGTATTAGGAAAGGGCTAATTGGTTGGGGCTAAATTAGTCATTCTAAAGTCTCTAATCACACTAATCTTATCCATAATAATTAGTCTAACCTCTAACTAAAATATTTCTATCATGTGGACTAAATTTAATATCATGTGGGCCATGCCTAACTAGTGTGTGGGTCCCACTAGAGTCAAACTACCCCCGGGTCCCCGTTTTAAGTCGGATTGAGTTGAAATTCAAATCCGACTCAAATAACCCCAAAACAATATTATAAATAATAAAATGATATCAAAATAATTCAAAGAGGTCAAATGCAAAAATATTCTTAGGCCAAAAATGACATTAAAATATCATAATCACATGGTTAGGCTCTAGGTCAAACAGTCTCTAGGGTTTCACTAGCAAAACGTCAAAACCACAAGTCATGAATTTAAATAGTTTAAAATAATTTAAAAATCACTAAAAATTGTAATATGAAATAATTATCAATAAATAATAATTATAATTATAAAATTTCAAAATTACCCTCATCTGGAAAATTGGGTGTTACATATTGTGTGATTCCATTAGTACCTGTCAGGATATTTTGTACTATGATAGATATTATAGTGACCCTGTTTGAGACTATGAAATCATGACCACTAGGATCATGTTTTGCATGCTTTAGATAGAATTTTCTCAACCTTGATTGTTGGGGGTTTGACCTAGAAAGAGTATCATGATTGGACTGACCATATGATTATTAGACTGTATCTTGGAAAGGTTTTGAACATATCATCTTTGCTTTATTTTAGTCTTTTTCAAAAAAAAAATATTTTTCATCACAAATTAACTTAGGAGTAGGGATGACTTCAGATAAATAGTCTAATTCTTGTAGAACATTATTAGTTATAACCCTTTCTTAGTATAATGATTTGATGACTTGTGATTAGGCTTTTTTCTTAGAGATGATAGTATAGCCCTAGCATTAGACTAGTAACCCTTTATATTTAAATCTCTGTTGATTTTGACTATCAGTTTCATATAGGATGTTAGTCTGCTCAGGAGGTAGTGACCCCTCCAGCTGACCAGAAGGATAGTAAGATATATTGATGGTTAGAACAGTAATATTTCGTAGGTGTACTTTAGAAACAACAACGATATTCGAGGTCGGTTTGTTTTTGTGGACTTGAATAATAGGTTATTGATTCTCGAGATATTTTACTTAAGATTATGATGCTAAATTTAAGAATTTAGAAATGGAGAAGAGAATGTAACTATGATGCGATGATGATACCAAATTGAATAAGATATTCGTAAGAGGACAGAGTGAACACAAGGATTTTGGGTTATGGGAAAATTTAAAGATTTAGTGGAGGTGTTAAAATTTAAGAAGAATAATATTTGAAGGTGTACGTGAAGGAAATATGAGGGTCGATTTTATAATAAAGAATAAGTTCCTATATGACATAGTAGTATTAGCTTCGAATAAATTCGAGGACAGTTATTTGAATAAGTTCGAGGATTTCATAAACTTTTATCTAGAGATCTTAGATCCAAATTAAGACAAGATGTAGGAATTTAAATTTTTGGGATGATTAAGTAGATAAGGGAGAGTAAGATCAGAAAGAAGGAATAAGAGTTTTAACAAGAGCATGATTCATGAGAAATGCCTTAGAAATTTAGGCCCTGCTTCTAGGAGGGAGTTTTAGTCACCAGACCTAATTTGAGGTGAGTTTTCGACCTAGGCTTTAGCATGTCTTTTGTGATATTTTATTACACCCCTTGCTTGTATGTTTTGATACCTTATGATTGCCTTGTGTTATTGTATGGCTAGTACAGCTAGATGAGACCTCAGACTGATATTTCCTGCCATGACCCTGTATGTTACTCTTTCAAATTGCATGATTTAGATGAGCTTCTAAGACCATAATTGTTGGGGACGAGACTCTAGAAGGAGTACAACCATCTTAATTTCGAGGACAAAATTTTTCTATAGAGGGTAGATTTGTAGCCACCCACTTTTCTGAGATGAGGGTAATTTTGAATTTTATAAAAGTTTATTATTTAATAATAGTATTTATGATTTATGGAGATTTTTAATTAAGTTAATACTATTTAAAATTGGTGAATTATAATTTTGATGTGTTAGCTAGTGAACCCGAGAACTGATAGCCTAGAGACTAACCATGACCATGGGGACCTAACCATGTGATTAAAATGACTAATTACAACTTTTTAGTCTAAGGATATTTTGGTCATTTTGTGACTTTTGAATTATTTAGGATTTAATTAATTGGTGAGTTTTAGATTATTTAAATAATATTTAATTGATGTGTTATGATTTTGGTTATTTTTTATATTTTAATATTTTGGGAATTTTTATATTTTAATATTGATTTTACGGGATTTGTTTAGTCGGGTTTGAGTTTCGTTTCGTTCCGACTTCTGTTAGTGACCCGGGCAGCTTAGACTCTAGACAGGACCCCAAGATTAGTTAGTCATGGTCTACAAACCCTACTAATTAAGTTAGTAAGTTTAGAGTAATCCCACTTGTTAGATTGGTTAAGTTAGAGGCTTAAATTTAATCCTTTTGAACCCAAACTTGAACCTAACTTAAGATTAACCAAAAGGACTAGTTGAGGCCATATTGGGCTTTCTCTCAAGGCCCAAATAGATTTAATGGCAGCCACTATAGGTAAGTTAGCCTCCCTTCCTTTCATTTCATTCCATCAAGCGTCCATTTTCCTTCACAAGTGTTCTTCCCCAAATTGAGAGCTTCCCTCTTCGATTTGATCTCCAAATCCTTACATCCCTCCACCAAAACTTTCATCCAACCTTCTCATACTACCAAGGGAGGGTGCTAGCAATGATTTAGAGCAAATTCCAAGGAAGAGTGTCCTTTTTGGAAGATCTTCATGTCGGAACCGTGTCCTTGGGAGTATCACTGGGATTCCACTCCCAATAGGTAAAACCAACCCTCTAAATTAATTTTCTATGCATATTAGTTAGTCTTGAATCCATAGGATACACCCCCATGCATGTATCCACTTTAGATTTAAGTTTGAGGCCATTTGGAGCTCTCTAGAGAAAGTTGGAATTGTGTCTTGTGTCCTACTTATTTGATCTCAAATTAAAACACCTCATGTCTTTGGTTTAATGTCTAATAGGTTTAAATATGTTTTAATTTTAGTTTTAGACATGTTAGAGGATGGATTGATGTTAGTTAGGATGGTTAGAATGAGTTTCATTTGGATACCCATGGTTAGATCTAAGTGGTTTAGTCTACATGTCAAATTTTAGTCTCAACTTGTCATTTTAGTCTCTTTATGTAATAGATTATTTTGTATATATATAATAGGTATGTTAGATATATTTTATATATTTAGATGTGTGTGGATATGTTGTTAGTGGTGTGCTTGTGTTAGAGGAGAGGGGAGTGTGGTTTGATGTGTGTCTTGAGTGATGTGGAGAGTGAGATGTGTTTCTTTCGTCCAAACAACCCAAATTCGTCATAATATTCATCCACATTTTTAGTAGCCAGAGCAACTTAGAAATATCATAACTTTTAGCTTTGAACTCCGATTAATCTTTTGTTTTTTTAAAAGAACCATATCGAAGTTAGCTTTCCAAATAGATATATATTAATAGGTCAAATGCATTCTAGAACTTTCTGTAGAACTATTTGAGCGTCAGTTGTATGACAGACGAACGTGTTTCGGTGTTTTCACGATTCTGGAAGCTTTCGGACACGAAAATACGATCCGTTTGAAGTTTCAGAAATCTAATACGAAGGGCTACAACATACTTTAATCCTAGAATTTAGTGAAGGCCCAATTGTATAGTATTAATTTTAAGTAAAAGAGTGACTATATGATATAGGCATTTTGTGTAACCTATAAGCCTATGTAGTATAGATATTAAATGAATGTAGGTATCATATGTTGTCGAGTATATGTATGATATTTTATATATATATATATATATATATATATATATATATATATATATATTATTGTTAGGTAATATATGTCAGTATGTTTGTTAGAAGTTGGTTAGTAGAGGGTTAGATATGTTAGAGTTGTTATATGTTAGTGTAAGTTATATATGTTAGTATATTTGTTAGATATTGGTTAGTAGAGGGTCAGATATATTAGAGTTTGTTATATGTTGGTGTAAGTTATATTTGTTAGTATGAGTGTTAGTTAGATAATAGAGGTTAGTATTTTGTTAGATATTTGATATGTTGTTAGATAGTTTGATGTTAGACATCTAGTACGTTAGATATTGATATGTTAGTAGATTATGTTAGTTCTAGATATTGGTATGTTAGCAAGTTAGTCTCTATAGATTATATATTAGATATTAGTTAAGATGTTGTGATTAGTACATTAGATAGTTAGTTTATTAGATAATTGAGGGATATCTTGGTATCTTATGATACGAAGTTAGTATCTTAAGGTAAATAGAATTAACTTTACCTTCAAGGTAAATAATTAGTTTACCTTAAGACCAAGGTAAGGTATAGGTTTACCCAAGTTAAGATATTGGATTCCAACCAAGGTATTGGTATCGGGATGCCAATATGACCAAGGTTGATATGGTATCCTAGTGTTTGAGTAGGTGATGCTAGATTGTGGAAGGGTTATATAGATAAATTTATATATTTTTTGGTTATAGGTATACTATATAGGCCTTGTCCTATATACTAGCTAGCTTAGTATAATATGGTATATAAGTATAGGAGTTGGTTAGATTTGTTGTTGGCTAAACCTAGTCCAAGTTTGACTGAGTTGACTAGATGTTGGACCAAGGGTTAATTTTTGACCTAGAAAGACCTAGTGCATGTAGAATTTATTGTTTAATTCAATTATTCATTATAGATCACATTGTAACCTGCGTCTCATTAAATAGGACTCTGTGACTCCAGTTTGGCCTTCTTTTCATATCAGTTGTTCGGGGTATCAGGCGAGTACATTCTCTGATCGTTTTATACTTATTAGGATTTATATTCTTGCTCTATATCACTTTACTTGATGTTGTCACGATGTTATCATGGATTGGTACTATATGGATCTTTTTATGAGATGTTATCACCCTCGGGAGCATCGGATACATCATGTTATGTACTTTTTACGTATATCATATATTCATGTGCTTTCACTATTCATGCATGTGCACTCATGTGATTCATGTACTCTCATGATCACTGAGCCCCTCATGTGCATTCGTGTGCACTCATTTAATGAGCCCACACGAAATCATGTATGTAACATAACTTTAATGGATCCTTGTGTATTGATTGGGGCATGGTTGAGTAGAATTGGTTATGTGGATCATATACCCAGTAGATTATTCATGTGAACTCCATAGCATATTCATGTGCAACCTAACCTGTTTCCATAACCATATTATGCTCTAAATCACTAGTCACTAACAGTTCTTACCTATCATGTGTATATTTTCAGTTATCAAATATCTTTCTATTTTTATGTACAACTTTCATTACAGTTCATGTATATTACTCTTTTGCATGCTTTATACTTTCCTGCCATTTTATGAACTGCGTGAGATGTATTGTGCTCGTTCCTGTACTGATTGGACCTGTTGAAAATATTACAGGTAATATGGAGATTCACAGCTAGCCTAGAGGACCAGTAGAGCTTGGAGTAGATTGCTAGTTTATGGTTTAGTTTCTCCTTAAGAACGTGTTTTGTAATAAGTGGAGTTTGAGTTGTATTTGAGATTGTTGAGATGTTGTTATTTTAGAAGTTTATTTAAGTTGTTGTTGTTTTGAGTTTAATATAGTTGTTAGACATCCGTATTATCTTATCGTGCTTAGATTGTGATTGAGTATTATCATATCTTATACTTGTCCTCCATTCGAAGTTGAGATTGTGACAGGTACATTATATATGTTTGTGTGAGTTGTTTAGTTAGCGACCTAGAACAGCGTTCTACCGCCTATTCGGCGGCGTAGGCTTGGCGTTGTTACGCACTCGTGCCCCTATACAGGGTGCGGGTCGTGACAGACCCTCCCCTGGGCAGCAGTAGTGGAGACAAGAGGTGCCTTCTAGCCTCCTCCTGTTGAGTGTTCTACTTTGACCTTGTCACCACTGGAAAGGCTTCTTCCAGAGAGAAAGTGACCATTCGACAAGACTTGGATTTTTTTCTTCTGGTTTTGGCGGTAGGTCGTACCACCTATTGCATCAGCTCCGGAGCTAGAACTAGGTGAACCTACATGATCTCACCCCGGGATGTGGTGAGTGGCGCCAGTCCACTCATGTTGTCATAAGTCGGTGGAAGGTTGGTTACTTACATTGTCGCCTTTGGGATGGGGACGATGCTATCTTGAGCCTCAGTTGGCGGCACGGTGCCAAACTGAAGGGACACCATGTTTGCAGAGACTATTTTGTCCTCATAGTCGAGAGAGAGGACAATTGCATTCATCATGCATTGTATGTAGTTCTTCAGTATATAACAGTCTCGTATCGGGTGCCCGATGAACCGATGTTAGTAACAATACCTCGGATCGCCAACCCTGTCAACCTTATCGGGTCGCTTGGGGTCAGGCAACATGATTTTGTCGCCTTACACCAGCACCTCAAACATCTACAACTTGTCTTCATCATTAGAGGAGTAGACCTCTTTTTGCCGTGGTACGGCTGGTGGCTTCTGAACGGGAGCCGGCACACTCTTTGAGGTATTTACAGTCAATGTCTCACTTTTCTTTGGGCTTGCGCCCACTGTTGCTACAGTTGGTAGGGCGTTTCTCTTTGTCATCAAATTCAGGAATGCTGACTCCCAGGAGACGAGTATCACGAGCTTTCATTTCGGTGCTCTCAGTACCAATGATGTGCACGGTCCAGTCCATGTATTGGGTGGAGTCGATCCAAAGCTTAACTGCCAGCGTCATGTTCTTCCGACAATAATCCATTAGCACAGATTTTAGGATAGCAGAAGGTAGCCTTAGGCACGCTTGACGAAAGCGCTCGATGCAGGCACGAATAGTCTCCTTGTCCTTCTGGGTGATTTCCATAAGGGAAGACATGGTCATGACCTTTCCTCCATCATGAATCGGGAAAGGAAGATATGCTTCAGGTCATCGAAGGAGGATATATAGTTATCAGGGAGACTGCAAAGCCATTCATAGGCTACCCCCTTAAATGCTCCAATAAATAGAACTGTGAGCACGACGTCGTCTTTTGGCAGATGCCCCATCATGGACTGGAAATAGGTTAGATATCAATGGGGAGACTCCTTTCCGTTGAATGGTATCAGTGATTATGGTTTATATTTATGGGGATAAACCATATTATTCCACTCAGGGGGTAGGACAACCGGATCCCGAGCTTCCGACGCTCCTATTGTTTATCCTTCTCCTCTACATGAGCGCGCAGCTCTCTCACAAGCTCGAATAGTTCCTTAGTATAGCCAAGAGCAGGTGACTGAGACAAGGAATGATGATCAGCTCCGGTAGCAGATGACCAGGGCAGAGTGTGATGATTCGTCCCCGAATGTACCAGTTGAGGAGGTACATTCGATTCCCCATTGTCTCCCGGATCAGGACTAGCAGATGTAGGATCCCTTGTCGAAAGTTGGGCAGCCAAGGTGTTTTGGATGTCGAACACGACCTGAGTCATGGCCTGCATGGAGGTGGTAAGGATTTTAAGTCCCGTCTCTAAGGTATCCATGCAATGTACGAGATCCGGAGCCGAAGTGTATCCCTCCTCTTCATTTTCACCCCTGTCATGTAAACAGGCATCATGTGGGCTGAAGTGGATGGAATGGTCGATCCTTCACTTTCAGCCTTGCTTTTCTGTGGAAAAGTCGGCATCAGGGCTTCCTCCTACGAACCCTGAGTTGGTTACCCCCAGCTGCATCGGTGTCAATTTCCTGACAGATGTCCTCATCTTCAGATAAGGGATTATTGTGAATAATCGGGGTCTGGATACCCCCAGTATGTACTGTCGATGCAATCTTTACTTTTGATCTGGTATTCTAGAATACCCCGGTAGTAGGGATTATTGTTTTACTCCCTTTTGGTAGGCTTTTTGAGGAACTAGCCGAGGTCGGAGGGTTTATATTTCTCCTGTTAGCAGAAGAACTGCAGATGATGTGGCACGAGGCGACCAATAGTTCCTTCTCGTCTTCAATCGGTACCCTTTTTTCGAGGCAATATCGGATAGGTATAGCAGATTACAGTTGCTGGAACATGGACAGCCTTGGTGTTAGAGCCACTGTCTTACAATAATAGAAGTTAATGGTGATTATAGCACAAGTGTGCCCCGTGAGGGGTGCATTGTGCATAGTAGTCGTCTCTTCCAATCTACGTTTGTGGGTGATCACAGTATATAAATCATGTAAGGAGAGTTTCACATTTACACCATCTTCAGGTGGATGGCAAAGCCAAGCATCAAGGTGTGTGTGTGAGTGATGCGCCCCCTCATCCAGCTCCAGCACATGAAATACACCAAGATCATTGGTGGAAGAACATCACATATTATGAGTCGTTAATGTGCATAGCCCATGTGGGCGCATAGGTTCGACACCATAAGATTTGACCCTGGCTTGGTTCCAGCGCATGAGATGCACCCAAGTGGAAAGGGGCTTTGAGAGTTGACCCATTCTGGATGCATAAGTATTTGAGTCAACTCTGTACAGCTTGCCATCAACCACGGGCATGAATTTTAGCATACGTTTCTGGCTTGCTACTGGCATAACACATTGAGGGCGCATGGCATGTGCCGTCTTAGATTTTTTTGTACTAGTCCGCAAAGGCTCGTAGTACTCAGAATCCAACTTTTCCTTGCCTTGACGAAGACAGACAACTTTTCCTGCACAACAGAGCCCATGTACTGGAGAGTGGTTATGCCTTTGTTCTTTAGGAGCATCCTCTTCGATTGCAAAGGGGTAGGTTGGGAGCTGCAGTCTGTACCGCTCTTCCCTGACAGATGCGATGCCCCAACAGAAATGTTTGGTTTGCTGATGACGTCAACAGGAAGTGGCTGTGCCGATGCATCTTCTTCAGTTTTGGTGCTCGACGAATCATCTATGGGAACCCTGTCACGAACCGCAACCGGTATAGGAGCACGAGTGCATAATACCGCCCACCCTACGCCACAGAATCGGCAATAGAACGCGGGTCTAGGTCGCTAACTATCAAACTCACACAATAATATATATTGTACATGTCATGGATCTCAACCCCGAATGGAGGACAAGTATAAAGATATGGTAATACTCAATCACAGTCTAAAGCACGATAAGATATCATAGAATTCTAAATAACTATAAAAACTAAACACCAAAAACAACTACTAAATAATATTCAAATCAAATCTCAAATACAATGTCAAAATCTCCACTTATTACAAGTCAAGTTCAAAACAAAGAATTCAAAACAAGTCAATTAAAACTAGGTCTCTCGGTCACTCTTGAGAGTCTGTACCCAAGGTAGCTATCCCCTCCTCGGATCCGTAGTAGGTAGGACACGTATCCTCTGAGCAACCATCTGAAAAATATATCCAGTCAGGATGGAACGAGCACATCTCCTCTAACAGTTCCAAATAAATGATAAAGACTATAAAGCAGTTATAGCAAGTGATACTTGATGAATCATGGAAGGTTTGAGACATGAATTGAAATAGAACAACAGTTTAGAACAAAGAAAGTAAATACAGTAAAACATGAGAGCATGGCATTGAAGACATAAAAATAACTAAACTAGAGCAATGTGAGGTGAGTCCAATCAGTATAACATGAGACAATGTGAATCTAGTATAAGACACTAATCTAGTGTGTTTTGAAATACTGCTTTCGACATGTAAACTACTAGTGGGTAAATACGGCACATCGTACGCTTGGCAAGCGTGCGAAGGCTATCTGTCACGATTAGACGAGTAGTGAGTATGGCATGTCACACGCTTGGCCTAGCAGCGACAGCTATCTTTTTGTAGGGTAGTTCTTGTTGAATACGGCACGTCGCATGCTTGACCTAGCGGCGATGACTATCTTGCTTGTAGGGGTAGTTCTTCTATGATTGGGAATGTTTACATGTTTACTCGAATATTTCACTACCCTAATAAGTACTAGTGAATCCATATCCCGACACAAAAATAGAGTACGAGTCTAGCCAGAAGTAAATGGTGCTTGTAGGTGTTTCGAGTAGGTGGTTCCAATGGGGGGTTCTGGTAGTAGGGGCTAGACGAGTTAAATACATGTGTCACAAATGAATGAATTAAGAATACCAATCCGTGTTATGAAAGAGAATCAAATATAACTATACTAGAAACTGAATCATAATAATCATCAAGTAAATGAAAACTATCAGATAATGAACTCGCCTGTCGTCCAGAGCAGCGAATAAGGATCGATGCCCAATGTGGTGTCACACAAACCTATATTTGAGATATATAAAGTTATTTTGTGTTCTAAAGTATACATTGTTTGCAAAATGCATTACTACATGCTTCTAGGCCGATTCTAGGCCAGAAAGTCAACTATTGGTCAAACTAGGTCAACTATAGCTATTTTGGTGAACCTTGGTCTACTTGGTCTCAATTGGTTAAGCATTGGTCAATATCTAGGGTATTGTCTATGTGGACTATTCACTAAGTTCTAGGTCAAAGATTTAGGTAGGGTGTGATTGCATCAAGACTACTACTATACTCTAGATACAAATATATACATATAATATATGAATATACACATGTGAGCATGTCTATTTGTCATTCATATATATACATATATGTATCACATATCTACAATACTTCTATCATATATACACCTACATTGCATGCTAACTGTCCCTAAAAAAAATAATAATAATAATAATAAATATATATATATATATATATATATATATATATATATATATATATATATATATATATATATATATATATATATATATATTTATATTTATATTTATATTTATATTATATATATATATATATATATATATATATATATATATATATATATATATATATATATATATATATATATATATATATATATATATATATGGAAGCGGATCAAAAGCCCCCCTTAGAAAGCTCCCCAAAAACCCCCCTCACTCTAATCCGTAATTTAATGTTAATATTAATGTTAATATTAATGTTAATATTAACATTAAATACTAAAATTAACATTAAACTTAACATTAAAATTAATATTAACATTAACACTAATATTAACATTAACATTAACATTAATATAAAAAAATTAAAAAAAATTAATATTAACATTAACATTAATATTAACATTAATATTAATATTAACAATAATATTAACATTAATATTAACATTAATATTACGAATTAGAGTGAGGGGGGTTTTTGGGGGCTTTCTAAGGGGGGCTTGATCCGCTCCCTATATATATATATATATATATATATTTTATATATATATATATATATATATATATATATATATATAAAATATATATATATATATATATATATATATATATATATATATATATATATATATCACTTCTACATTATGCCCAATGTATAATACCACTTAAACCTCTATTACTATTTACCTTATGGCATAAATATAGGTAAATGGTTTGAATACAAACATACTCAATCCAATCTAAGCCATCAAATCCTCTAACATATCTTACATATATACCCATGACCCCTCAAATACAGGACATCAACTGTGCTGCAAAACAAACCTTTACTAAATGCTGATATATATCTCAAGGCCAATACCACAACCATCACTTGCACTCACTAAACCCCATCCTTCTACTCTCTCTTTGACTGATACCGTTGTTGCTCTCCTATAGCAGTTAGCCACTGCTACTATTTCTATAACTTCACTCTAATACTCACCTATACCTGATATTCGTCTAACCCTCTGCACAGACCCATTCCTTCACATGTATCCTGCCACCACTCCACTGCCCATGCTCTGCTGCAAATGCCACAATTCAATCCCACTCCTAACACTGACACATATATGAATCCCTTAAATTTCTCTTGATACCAACTGACACCACTCATATCTATGTGTATACATCCAAGACACTCATCACTCATGACTCACTGTTTAATGATACTCAATGGCTCGAGCCATTCCTTCTCTCAAGATATTGATGCACTATATGAAATGGGACATGTAAAAAGGTAGTATGAAACACTAAAACAGAACCCAAATGAGCTACAGAAAATTCCTCCTACCATCCAACCAATCTGCCATATGACCCCCACACTATCTCAAGGACTGAATCAATAGATAGATACCCTTTTTGACAGCCCCTTGTCCTATTTACATTATATGACACAAGTTAGCATGGACTATATAGGAGGTTTCCTATTTACTGCTGCAAGTTAAACAAGATTGATACTTCAAAGATAATGGACTGAATCATCTATCCATCTGAACCAAGGATAGCTATACACAAATACTGGTACAACCTATCATTCAACTGATATATGAATTAACCATAATTTGATATAAACATGCAGGACAAGGCTAAAAGGTATCCTAAATAGATGATATTTAAAAAGGGAAGGGACTATTAAGTATCCAGATGCAGGACAAACCATATGGGAGATGGGGTCTGATACTTAGAGGTGGAATTGAACAAAGGCAAAGTGGAACCGACACTGAAGATAATTGATACCAATTTTAGGGTCTGACACATCCTAATCCCAGGCCGCCATCAATACTGAAACAAAGAGACAAGGACATATCAAAAAGAAATTAGTTACTATATAGTACAAGGGTCTGCAACATACAGACCAATGTAAATATGACTAACACAATTGAAAGTAAGGGCCGATGTGAATCCCATTGGGACTGGACATGACATGTGAGGCTGGGAAACTAATCTATAGGCTAAGGGAGTGATCAAATATCATCTGAACATAACATGGGTCTGCTACTCAAAGCAGGGCACTCAAATGAAGATTGAACCTTACTTGTACAGGAACCCGCTGCCCTTCATTCATATGGTCTGAAAATCTAAGGATAGGCAAGACATTGGAAGAAGATGTGGATCATAGGTTCTCATCTGAACAGTTGGATGTGTAGAACAGTAACCCATGGTCTAAACCAATGTGCTCAACTGACAGTACACATTAACTAGACTGATCAAAAGTGTAGACTGAATACAAAATGCAAGCAGTAGGTAGTTATACTTCCATATATGTACAGAAGCAAGGTTGAGTAATTCAAAGGCAATGAACAATAGATGCAAGAATTCTGAGCATTAGATGGACAACAATTCATATCCTATATGTAGGACAAACATATAAGAGACTGAAATTAGTGAGTGACTGAACAAAAATAATTATATGAGGATATGAACAATAGGATGCAGTGGTTGATACTAAGTGATATAGGTCTAAAAATTGAAACATGGGTAGAACAATAAGGAATGTGGACTAAACAGAAAGAGCAGGAACAACTACAGGCAAAACAATATGATGTTCAAACCTGAATATCTAATAGTTGTGGTCAGCAAGAGGGATGTAGTGACTAATCCAAGGTATGAACCTAATGGGCTCGACTAAAAAATTATCCAGATCTGAGCATGGCATGTGGATAGGGCATTTGACTGAACATGAAGGTAATACAAGACACTAAATGCAGTGTAGTAAGAATGCAGGCAGTGGGCAAATAGAATGCAGAACATTGACCTGTATGAGGAATGCAGTGCAGATCTAACATATGCAGTGAACTAGAGTAGAGGCAGTAAATATTTAGAGCAAGAGGAGGGTTTGCACAATGAAAGAATCATGAAGAATGCAGTGGATTATGAACTACAACACAAATCCCCCACATGACAACACTGAACCATACTAACATTATGTCCCAAGTCCCCATAACCAAATACTCCAACAATATAATCTAAAATCACAAGACAACACGCAATATTCCTAGCACATAATATAACTAATATAAAACATAAGTTAAAATTGAAATTTAAGTATCAAAAGTCCTAAGAGTCATTTCATCAAACACTTGGTGTGCGTATCCAATACACTCGTGATACGCACTCCAAATGGATCCAAACTTAACCCAAATCATTCCTAATGCAATGGAGGACCCTAAATGAATGCATATACACTAATGAATAGGAAATTAGAGGGTTTAGAGGGCTCTTAACAACTAGGAGTTGGAATCCCATTGAACAATCCCTAGATTAGATCTCCTCCAAGCTTCAAGGCTTCAAATTGTTCCAAATGCTCCCAAGTTAGCCAATAGAGGCTTCCTCTCTTCAAGGGGGAGTGTTTGCAATTGGTTTGAGAGAATTTGAACTCAATTTGGAAAATAGAGGTAATTTGGGGAATAACACAAATTAGGGTTAGGGTTTGTAATGAAAGGGGAAGAAGAAGGAAAGTTAGCTATTAATAGGAAGGAAAGGGACCTAGTATGGTCGGCCAAGGGGGATTGGGCTAGGGTTTGTTTAGGTGAAATGTCTAAAAGCCTTCCTAAGTTGTCATGTAAATCTCCTTTAAGAAAAGGCCCATTATGAGTTATGGTTCAAGTTAATTAATAGATTCTAAATGACACTCTAGCTAGATTAGAGTCTAACTTAAGTTATTAAATCTCACTAAGTTTCTATGGCCATGACTAACATCTAATCAATGTAGTTCTAAGGTTTCACCAATTAATGACACTAACACAAATTATTAATTAAATAATATTAAAATAATCAATGTAGTTCTAAGGTTTCACCAATCAATGCAGTTCTAAGGTTTCACCAATCAATGTAGTTCTAAGGTTTCACCAATTAATCTCACTAAGTTTCTAGCAGCCACTCTCTCAACTGCTGCCATAGCCACCTGGTCGGCATTCTCAATACCCTACCTCATATCAGCTGTATAGAGGTGCTGAGCGTCCATCATCTCCCTGAAGAGCGCAAACCGTTGTGTGGCATCCACCGGAGCAGGAGGTGGTGGTGAAGGCTGAATAATATCAAGAATAACTGGAAAAATCCTCAGAATAGGTGGAGGAGGACCCCTGAAAGCAACAGACACACCCACGTGAGCAGACGTAAGGAACAGAGTAGTCCCGACTGTATACTGAACCGGACAAGTGGTGGCAGACCTCTGAGTAGCAGTCTCCGGGATGGAATGGTGTGATCGAATCTTCGACGGCATCTTAAAGACAGATCAAACGAGAGGTCAATAACGAAGCAAAGATGATATCATCAAAGAAGCACATGTATGAAATAGATCATTTTGATTTGAACAAGTGTAAGTAGATTCAAATCCATGGAAGTTCCTAATTGTGATTGAGTATCCTCTCATATAAAGCCTATTCCTTATTTTCTATCGCAGGCTCGTAGCAGTAAAACTAAATTGTCGTACTACCACGACATCGCACTAATGCGAATCTCGACCTGTATGGGCCACCACTAAAAACGTGTCATGACCTGCACCCGGTATAGGGGCACAAGTGCATAACAGCGCCCAGCCTACGTCGCAAAATCGACGAAAGAATGCTGTTTTAGGTCACTAACTATCAAGATCACACAATGATATATATTGGACTGTCATGGATCTCAACTTTGAATGGAGGACAAGTATAAAGATATGGTAATACTCAATCATAGTCTAAAGCACGATAAGATATCACAGAAGTCTAAGTAACTATAAAGACTAAACACCAACAACAACTACTAAATAATATTCAAATCAAATCTCAAATACAATGTCAAAATCTCCACTTATTACAAGTCAAGTTCAAAACAGAGAATTTAAAACAAGTCAACCAAAACTAGGTCTCCCGATCACTCTTGAGAGTCTGGACCCAAGGTAGCTATCCCCTTCTCAGATCCGTAGTAGGTAGGACACGAATCCTCTGAGCAACCATCTGAAAAATATATCCAGTCGGGATGAAACGAGAACATATCCTCTAGCAGTTCCAAATAAATGACAATGACTATAAAGTAATTATAGCAAGTGATACTTGATGAATCATGGAAGGTTTGAGACAGGAATTGAAATAGAACAACAGTTCAGAACAAAGAAAGTAAATACAGTGAAACAGGAGAGCATGGCAATGAAAACAGTAAATAGAATAACTAAACTAGAGCAATGTGAGGTGAGTCTAATCAGAATAACATGAGACAATGTGAATCTAGTACAAGACACTAATCCGGTGTGTTTTGAACTACTGCTTTCGACATGTAAACTGCTAGTGGGTAAATACGGCACATCGCATGCTTAGCAAGTGTGCGACATCTATCTGTAACGATTAGATGAGTAGTGAATATGACACATCGCATGTTTGGCCTAGCGGCGGCGGCTATCTTTCTTGTAGGGCGGTTCTTGTTGAATACGGCACGTCGCACGCTTGGTCTAGCGACGACGGCTATTTTTCTTGTAAGGGTGGGTGGTTCTTGTATGATTGAGAATGTTTACATATTTACTCGAGTATTTCTCCGCCCTAATAAATGTAGTGTCCCGCTTCTCGCGGTCCACTATGTAATGCCTACGGCTTGCTGACTCAGCCTTGAACTGAGTATTGGGGAAACTATTACCGGTATCGATTAATCACAGATGAAATGCAATGAACCTTTCCAACTAATGGATTGGCTTCTATTGAAATGAATCCAAGAGTTTTGTTAGATGCTTTCTTTCGCTGCTTTGTTTTGAGGAATGCGTTTTCGTGTTGGTTTTCAATGATTGATTTTTGTTGATCGCTTTTTTCGCATTTTGCATTCATTCCAAATCTTGAGAGAAAGAGACAGAAGTATGCTAATCGAATATTGGTGCCAATGTAAGAGGACGCATAGACATATACAGAGCATGAACAGTGCATGAAGTCCCTCCTTCTCTCAACTAAGATTCATCTTAGTGAGTTGTTTTAACCGGGCTTGCATTTATTTGTACGCCCTAAGAAAAGGATCTCTAGTCCACTCTTTTGTTGCGTCCCTCTGATCAACGATACCGAAAATAACAAAAGACAAGAGAAGATAAATGAATGAATCATATGTAAATTGGAACTGTCGCTTGCTTTCTTCAATATGAACTGTATGCTCTTATGAATTGCCGAAAAGAGAGCTCGGAATAGAAATTACGGCTTGACCATGCAAGAAGAAGAAGAAGATGGAAATGTTTACATGTTGCTAGACTCGTACATAGTAGTATTATTTGATAGCTACATTCGCATTGGTCTAGACAACTTGTGCACAAGATGGTAATCTTTCGATCGATTTTGGGGGCACCTGGAATCGATCGGCCTAGGAGAGAACCTGACACCTGGGGCTAGAAGTCCCTACAGTAAGAGGGGGTGTCAGTCTATTAGTAGTTGGGCTAGAACGTTCTAATTGCTAGTAACGGGAATACCCATGGACCACAGTAGCTAGGTTCATGCACATAGTCAGATATTTATTGCAAGCCTATTATGTAGGGATAAAAAATAAGAATGCTTTATATATATGCAAATTGTGCTAACATGTTTTATGCAGGGATGAATGTCGGCGATGGGTAAGTTGGTTATGAAATATTCTGCTGTCATGTTTTTTTATGAATTGTCTTCTTCCCGCCGCAGGTATAATTTGTGAACCCTAGTTTCCGCCTATGTAGGGTTAGAACACGTATTAAATATGTTTAACTTTCTATCAATCAATACGCACACGTATTAAATCTGTTTAACTTTCTATCGATCAATACGCACACGTATTAAATTTGTGTTTCATTCTCAGATTTTGAACCTAAAACGGCGACTCCTTCATACAACACACACACACACACACACACACACACACTCTCTTTCCTTTCCCTTTCAAGCCTATGTTTATGTGTGTATATGTATATATGCATATACGTACTGTTTGTAATGTATGGATATACATATATATATATATATATATATATATATATATATATATATATATATATATATATATATATATATATATATGTAAAATATATATATATATACATATATATATATATATATATATAAAAAAAAAAAAAAAATATATATATATATATATATATATATATATATATATATATATATATATTATGTAGTGAATGAATGGAATATATATGTATATGTTGTGATTGTTAATAGATATAGCCTATATATATATATATATATATATATATATATATATATATAATATATATATAATATATATATATATATATATATATATATATATATATATTTATATATATATATATATATATATATATATATATATATATATATATATATATAATGTAGTGAATGAATGGAATATATATGTATATGTTGTGATTGTTAATAGATATAGCCTATGGGTTAGCAAGTCAGTTTAGGATTGATCCACTGGGCCTAAACTTGGCCAAGTTGACAAGCAAGTTGACCAAGTTGACAAAAGTCAACTTTGAGTCAAACTTGATCCAAATCGACTAAAATAGACTTAGAATGACTTGATAACTTGTGTTTGACCTAAAATTTGGTAGATGGACTAGTTGACTTATTGTTGACCAGAGTTGACCAGGTTTGACCAGGGTTGACCAAGGGTTGACTTTGACCTAGAAGGACCTAGAATCATTTAGAATGGATTGTAGGCTATTCTTATTTCATATTAGACACTTTGTAACCTATGGTTGTTCTAAATAGGACTCGGATACTCCAGTTCGAACTCTTATTCTCATCAGACAGTCGAGATACCAGGCGAGTACATTCTCTGACCGTTTCATACTTGTTAGAAATTATATTATTGTCATAGTTTAATTTATTTGATGCTGACACGACATTATCACGG
The DNA here is from genome assembly GCA_029216955.1 of Iris pallida. Taxonomy (NCBI): domain Eukaryota; kingdom Viridiplantae; phylum Streptophyta; class Magnoliopsida; order Asparagales; family Iridaceae; genus Iris; species Iris pallida. The sequence goes on from JANAVB010006390.1 coordinate 592,344, forward strand.
ATTAGTACTATATGGATTTTTACATGAGATGTTATTCCCTTTGGGTGCATCGAATACATCATGTCATGTGCTTTTCACGAACATCATGTATTTTATGTATTCTTATTATTCATGTATACTCATGTGCTCTCATGTACTCTCATGAGCTTCATGTATAAAATATCATGTACAATAACACAACCTGTCTAGATCCTTGTGTATTGATTGGGGCATGGGGGAGTAGAAATAGTTATGTGAACAATTCCAAAGTAGTGTAATCATGTACAAACTCTTTAGTGTAATCATGTGTAAATCAAGCCGTTCATATGTCTATCTTGTACTCTAAATCACATAGTCACTTACAGTTCTCTATTATCATATATAGAAGCTTCATTTATCAGTTTCTCCCTTTCTTTTCATGCTTATTTCTTATAGCGTTTCATGTATCTTAACCTATCACATGCTTTATATTTTCTGTCAAGATATGAACTCCGTGAAATGTATTGTGCTCGTTTCCGTCCTGATTGGACTGTTAAAAATATTACAGGTGATGAGGAGGAGTTCTACCCTACATATTATGGCATAGGCTTAGATGACACCGACGACTTGGACCCTCAGGAGGATCCAGCAGTCGCTGAGGACTTGCCCATTGTCTAGTTGGACTTCTAGACTAGTTTTTTGCATAGATTGTTTTGTCTTGAGATATACTTTCAGTTATTGAATATTTTGTGTTGTTTGAAACTCAGATGTTACTCTCTTTTGTGACTCTTATTGGAGATTACTCCTTTATCTTATCCATCCATTTACTCTCTTTATTCTATCTTAGATTCTATGATTGAGTTGTAACTTTATATTGTCCTCCTTTTGGAGCGTATATCATTGGGTTATATTGTTAGATGTTGTGACCTAGGATAGCGTTCTATCGCTGACACTACTGTGGCGTAGGCTGGACGTACCCACTTCTCGTGTCCTTTCACTGGGTGTGGGTCGTGACATACTGGCCTTGTACAAGCATAACTTAGGCTTGTACGGCTGTAGAAGCATGAAAAATATCAGAATGATGGTCTATGCGACTCGGAGCAGGAGAACCCCATGCGGCTCATAACAGGGGCAGTCTCATGCAGTTCAGAGAGACTCTCAGTTTCATGCACCTCGGGGCAGGAGAATCCATGCGGCTCCATAGGGGCAGTCCTATGCGGTTCAAAGAGTCTCCCAGCCTCATGCGGCTCGGAAGTGCATGCGGCTTACTAATGACCAACAGAAATATGCGGCTCGATCAACACCACGTGTCCCCGTGGGATCCCTTCACACAGCTGGCCATCAAGTAATGGCCTTATTTAATGCTCTGCCATGATTTGACAGCTGACAGCTTTGACATAAAGTGCCATGATGGTCCTGACATAATGACAGACTCTTCGGGAACAGGAGAAACCTCTGACACGATCCGAGGTTGCCACGTGGCTACTCCCATGTGGCTCAATTGAAGAACAGCTTCATGCGGCTGGCAGGAATCATCTTCCTGTGGCTCACCAAGAAACCATCCCATACGGCTCGCAAGTACTATACCTATGCGGCTCACTGAGTCGCTGTCTCATGCGGTTCATGGATATCATGCGGCTCTGGCAGGGCCCACCATTAAGACACATGGCAGAGATTCAATTGCCCCCATGACTTGACAGCTGGTAGCAGGGTGATTATGGGACGCGTGGTATTAAATCAATCAGAGATTTACCAGATCCTAATAACCATATTTAACGCTATCCTCATAATTAATGAGATCATGTCATATCATTCATGATCAAGCCAATGGGACACGTGGTGAGAGATCCAAGCTTGACACAACCAATCATGAAGATTTAAAGCAATCAGCATTAATCACTCACAGGATTCAATACTATCCCCATTTATGGCCCAGATCCTTCACGCTTAAGACTAATGGTCCAGATTGAATAAACATCAGGCCGCCGCCACTTTGAGAATGGGCAATCATCCAAACCCTAATGATGCCCCCACCCCTATAAATAAGCAAGGTGCCATTTCCTTGCGAGAAAAAAAGATAGACAGAGAGGCTCCCCCGATAATCAGAGAGAAAATACTGAGAGATCAATCCAGAAAGAGAGAAGCCAGATGAGTAATAGAGGGAGAGCAAGAAGAGCATTTCTTCATCAACGCCAACCATCTCGTCACAGGAGCCAAGGCTGCATACCGATCGTCCAAGGAGTAAGGCAGGGCTGTCGTCGCCTTCCCGAGCCTCTATCGTCACCCCCCAGAATCAAAAATAAATAATTGTACTTAGACTGCTGTACCTAAGTTTTCGTCCCTAGGCTTTCTTTGTACAAGCGAGTTTGTAACGTGAAGTAAAAGTCCGGTCCTCCAATAAAACTGTTCTGTTCTTTTATATTTGATGACAAACACGATGACGACTCTGCTGGGGAAAAACTTCTCCACGGCTGAGGAGTTGGTGACGCAATCGGATGCAGCCAAGCTTGGCTCCACGTAACAGAAGATGGTCGCCCGGTTCGACCAACAGGCGTTCGAAGAAATGCTCTCCGACAAGAGCGCTGGCCCGGTCCAGAAGCGAGCCCGCACGAAGAAGGCCCACAAGGAGTGGAGACCCCGATCCTTCGTTCCTACTGAAGCTCTTGCAGAGATACCCTCTGTTGTTCAAGACGATGAGCAGGACTCTCCTGCGGCCCTACTTCAGACCGTAGACAACTCTGCTGTCCCCAAGTTCGGCAGAAGAAAACACTATGATGCTGGACTTGCAGGGGCAAAGAGGAACTCTATGCGATCCGAGCCGCATAAGGGTGCTTGCCGCATGGAAAAAGCTCATGCGGCCACATCCGCTAGCCGCATGAAAAAAACTCATGCGGTCACATCTGTCAGCCGCATAGCTTATGCGGCTACAGTTGCCAACCACATGGATGAAGCTTATGCGGTTACTGAAGTCAATCGCTTGCAGAAAACCCATGCGGCCACAATCGCCAACCGCATACGGCCAGCCTGCACGATCACGACTCCTACTAATCGCACCAAAGCAACTCATCCGGCAACTAAAGGCAGCCGCATGCAGACAGCCTGCACGGTTCCCAATCCTAGCCGCATAGCGGCTGTTCCACGCTTCTCTCAATCAGTCTTCGACCGTCTCTCATGTGGTCCTGACCCTGATGATTCTCTGGATGATAAGCCAGACTCTATGATATTCAACTTAGACTCTTCCTATTACGCACCCGCGAGTGCTAAAAGGAAGAAGTCTAGGGCAGCGCGGGCCCACCAAGCCCAGTCAGCTGCCCCAATCTCTGACTATCAGGGTGTCCCGCTAATTATTATGCGGGCCTCGGATGGGAAGTTGTGCAGAACCACTCGAGTCCAGCCCCCGGCGGCAGACGGACAGAGAGGTTCACAAAAGTCTCCCAAAATCCCGGGAGCAAACAGGGTCGGTCCAGACCCGTCTGACTTGCGTGAGGCCATCCTCCACAAACGCAAGGAAAGAAAAGATGCATCAGGATGCAAAGAGTCCTCCCACGGACGTCACTGCACCCAAATCATCGTCAACTGCTGCTACAATGACACGACAATACGAGAGGGTCGGCAGTCTGTCTTTCAAAGACTGCAACAGCCATCTCCAGAAGACGAGGCACTACCCGTCGTCTCCTGCAACTCTGCTCGGAAAGTCCCCGCTGATGGAAGGGGGAAGAAGACAAATGTTTCCAGCCCGAAGACCTTAACCGCTGCAACTAAAAGACTGTCGTCTAAGCGGGTGCCCACCACCGGAGTTTTCCAAGGTACTCGCTCTAAAACGAAATCTGCCACAGTGGAAGGCCCGTCGTCCGTAACGCAGGAGGTTGCTGGGGCTGGGGGTAGCACTCCTCCGAGCCTCCACAACAATCCGATATTCCAAGAAGACGAGCCAGGGGAGACAACTCTCCCATCAGATACAACCGAGGCCGACGTCCCCGAGGACGTCCACGACTCTCAAGATGAAGCAAGCTCTGAAGCCGGGGGTACTATTCCCTCCGAGTCCGAACCAGAAGAGAATATTCCTATATATCTTGATGACTTCTCGGTACATGGGTATGACTCGGAGGATACGTCCTCCACCGTCCGTCCCGTTTCTCATCATATAAGAACGGTGTTTATGACGGACAGCAATCAAAGTGGTTCCAGTGATCGCCAGCGCATCGACACTCTGGAGGCCATACTACAGGCCTTGGTCAAGCCTGTAGATGAAATCAAGGCGGCTTTTCTAACTCTGCAAGGAGAAACACCTGGCCAAACAAGCACGGGTCCCGCAGTCAATGCAGACTCGAACTCAGCGGCACCGAACCCGTGCAACAATCTTCCCGAAATAATGGCTCCTACCGCTGCAGATGATGCCAGGGAAGCAAGAAGAGAGGTCCAGGAGCTCCGAGCCCTGTTTCACGCCCGAGAAAACTCTTAAGACCTCAGAATACGGCAACCATACCCGGCTGCATGGAGAGATGTTCCCTTTCCACCAAGATATAAGCCGTTCAACATCAATCCCTTTGATGGCAAGACCTCAGCGAGTCGGTACATCACTTACTTCGAGGTCACCACGGACCATCTGCCCTATGACGATGCTATTCTCACCCAATTATTCGTCGGGGTATTGGAAAGAGTCGCTTTCGACTGGTATCGCAATCTGTCGGACAACTGCATCCACTCCTTCGTCGGCTTCAAGCGCCTGTTCTTGGAGAGGTTCTACGAAGTAGGGTAGGACGTCACCATGTCCACCCTCATGGACGTCGTCCAAGGGAAGAAGGAGCTGACAAGGAACTACATTGAGCGGTTCCGCCAAACCGCCATGAAGTTGCCCTCCGGAAATCCACATTCTTCCTTAATTGAAATTTGCCAAAAGAGACTGCTTCCAACGATCAGTCTCTGGATGGGCGAAAGTCAATTCAAGGATTGGAAGACGTTCATCATCAGCGCCATAAGCGCCGAAGAACGATTGAAGAAGTCTCGCCAACTGGGATTGCACATCTCGGAAGGAGAAAACAAGGGCAAGCGTCCCAACAACGATAATGGGGGTAGCCCCTCCAACAATCGGGATAGCAAAGGAAAGCAGGCTATGGTGGCCGATACAGCACAAAAACCTGAGCCAAAGCCAGCAGACAAACAATGGCCGTAAATCACTTACTCCTTCGAAGACGGTCACGTCAAGCCCATCTTGGACATGCTCATACAAGGGGACAGAATTCAGCTTCCTCCACCAAGACGGGAACTGTGGCCGGCAGAGATAGAGAATCCAAAGTACTGCCATTATCATCGCTATGTCCATCATGCTACACACGATTGCTACCAGTTGAAACGGTACATCCAAAACCTCATCGATTCGAACGCTCTGGCCATCGATTTCGAAGAGGTAACCGTGGCGGCCAATATGGTGTCCGTACAATTCGGCAGCTTCCCTCCGACGGAGACTCAAGACGGGGTGATCCCCATCCCTCTAGCGGCAATGGAGATTACCAATCTTCCACCTCTCCGAGATCAGGCTGCCGATCTAGTACCCCTCACCATATCACGAGGGGAGGTCATGTGGATCCATCCAGACTTGGTGTCAGAAGTGACTCGGCCCACACCATCTTCCACCGACAAGAAGAAAAGTAGAAAAGTCAGGATCTGCCACACAATCTCGGTAGACAACGAGGAAGCTACAGCCGTCGTCAGGCGGTCCGGAGTGCAATCCCAACCTGTGGTTGACAATCCAGCTGAAAATCATCAACCCACTATAACTGATGCTCCAGGACCGGCTCAGCCTTCGACGACCGACAAGCCTAGGCCGAGGGAGACTCGCTTCGACAAATCCCTCCGAAAAGAGGCAGCCCAAGGGATAGAGAGGCCCTACAACTTTGACATCTTAGCGCAATTGGCTAACACACCGGCCAAGTTGTCACTGTACGAACTCCTAATGCTCTCCAAGGACGTTCGTATTGCATTAAGCGAAGCACTCCAAAATGCCGATGTCTATCTGGCTCAATCCAACCTCACCGGGGGGGACTCACCCGTGGATCTCCAAGACAGTACCTGCACGGGAGCAATGCCCAACATCGTCTTCACTCCGCAGGACATGCTCATCAAAACCAACCTGCACGATCGCCCGCTATACTATACGGGATACATCGGCGACGTAAAGGTGGATCGGATGCACATTGATCCCGGCTCTTCCATAAGCATCATCCTGAAGGGTCTGCTATATCATTTCCGTATCCCGATGCATCGCCTGACGCCTACAAGCACCGCCATCAGTGGTTTCAATTCGGACAGGAGCTACCCAATCGGGAAGATTTGTCTGAAGTGTCAGATTGGCGATCTCCAATCCGAAGTAACCTGCTACGTCATAGATGCAGACACTTCTTACAACATCCTCTTGGGGCGCCCATGGATACACGATTACATGATCGTGCCTTCCACGCTACACCAGTACTTCAAATATATCGACAAACACGGCTTCGTGAGGACAGAATTTGCTGATATCGATCCCTTCAAAGGGGTCAAATCCTACTACTCAGACTCCTGCCTATACAAAAAGTCAAAGAGGTACCTTGATGAAGGAGATGTACAAGCTCATACTGAGACAGCTTCGGGATCAGAAGAACCTCTGACGATCCACCTCCAAGCTCGTAAATCAGGCAGGTCCGCACCCCTTACTGCCACTCTGCAGAAGGACGCAATCAGCCTCTCGGTACAGGAGGAGCAGATGATAATCCGGCTGCCAAGGTCCGGCCAAGTGCCGAGACCCACAACGGGGCCACTGACAATCTGACTGCCAAGAGTCGGTCAACCCCAAACAGAGAAGCTCAATCCTTCCGATAGGCCACTGACGATACGCCTTCCCAAGAAGGATCGTCATCCCGATGTAAGGTCTGACACTTCTAGCGAACCAGCCACTCCTCACTCCACATCAAATGCCAAACTGGGGGTCGCTAGTCTGCCAACAACTCTACGCTCTGCTCCATCGGCTGAACCTCTGACGATCAAGCTACCCAGGTCGTCCTCTCAGTCTTTATTTATACAGGGGGTAGCCGAAGAGGAACCAGAGCTAGCCAAGTATGTGGCTGCCCACACTGATGTTCCCTCCGCTGATGATGTAATCCCCCTAGAAAAGATACCTTACTTCATCAATAAAGGGTTATCTTTGAACTACACCGAGCTCAATAAGCTATGTACAATGTATGCTATGGAACACGGTATAGGCACTCACCTACACACACAGGTGACAAATGTGTACACCGTGATCCAGCTTACTCCAGTAGAAGACACTTACCGAATAATCGAGGGAGGGGACCATCCAATCATCTTCGGCCGGAAGGACGACCCGTATCCCTTCACCATAGAGGAAGCCGACCTCGGGTCAGATGCCGGAAGACTACCTCTATATCTTTATAGCCCCCAATCCAAATATCTCATGCAGAAAGAGGGGTATGAGCTGGAGACGACGCCAGGTTTGAACTACGGCACTGGGCGACGATTACCTTTGAAGCCCCCAGTCCCGGCGGGCAAACCACGGGACTACTATAGCAAAACTCGATGCGGGTTAGGGTATGTAACGCCTACTACGACCCCTGAGAGTTCAAATGAAGAATGCAACTGGCAGTCACATTCAACCGGGTCACCAACTTTTGACTCGGATACTAGCATCGGAGACGTGTTCAGACAAGTCTTGTCAGTCAACATGGCATTCGTCGACGCTTACGAAGAAGACGAAAACATCCCCGAGATCCTTGAGCTAGAGCCGTCGGCCCAGCAATTGTATACACAATGGGAAAAACGGTTCGAACTGAGAGAACCTCCTACTGAAGATGAAGTCATACAGGTTGACCTCGGCAGCGAATCTTCTCCAAAACAAATTTTTGTCAGTAAAAGCCTAGCAGACGAAGAGCTGGAGTCGCTGCTAGAACTTGTCAGAGAATACATTGATGTGTTCGCCTAGAGCTATGAAGACATGCCAGGGTTAAATCTCGACATTGCTCTTCACAAACTCAACATTTGGCCGGATGCGAAGCCAGTCAAACAACAGCAGCGACGCTTTCGCCCAGGCATCATGGACGCGATCGAAGCCGAAGTCAACAAACTAATAGCCAGCGACTTCATTCGTGAGGAGCAACATCCCGATTGGGTCGCCAATATAGTACCCATCCTCAAGAAGAATGGAAAGATTCGAATCTGCATCGACTTTCACAACCTGAACGAGGCGTGCCCGAAAGATGAATTCCCCCTTCCTATCACAGACATCATGATCGACAATACCTGCGGCTTCGAACGTATGTCATTCATGGATGGCTTCTCGGGGTACAACTAAATCAAAATGTCTCCTGACGATGAAAAGTATACATCATTTCGAACACCAATTGGCACGTACTGCTACACAGTCATGCCTTTCGGTTTGAAGAATACCGGTGCCACATATCAAAGAGCCACGAGCGTCATCTTTAGAGACCACCTACGCAAGACAGTGGAGTACTATGTTGACGATATAGCCGTTAAGAGTCGCTGCAAGGGAGACCATCTGCAAGATCTAAGGACGGTATTCGACCAAATGCGAGCGCACAATTTGAAAATGAACCCTACGAAGTCCTTTCTGGGCGTATCCAGCGGGAAGTTCTTGGGCTTCATCATCACTGCACAAGGTATCCATGTAGACCCTGAGAAGACGAAAGCAATCATGGAGATGGGTCCCCCGAAAAATCTTCGCGAACTCAGAGGCCTTCAAGGGAGGCTAGCTTACATCAGGAGGTTCATTTCCAACCTCTCCGGGCGATGTCGACCATTCACCCATCTCATGAAGAAAGGCGTCTCATTCGTATGGGATGAAGAATGCCAGCGCACCTTTGACAGCATCAAAGAATATTTGTCCAACCCTCCAGTCCTGGTGGCCCCGGTTGCCGAAAAACCATTCCTGCCCTACGTACGAGCAATGGAACACTCCCTTGGTGCTCTGTTGGCACAAAACAACGAGGCAGGCCATGAACAAGACATATACTACCTCAGTCGAATGATGATTGGGCCAGAGCACCGATACACCACGGTAGAGAAGGAATGCCTCGCCTTGGTGTTCGCTATTCAGAAGACGCGACACTATGTCACCGGACAAACCATACATGTGATCTCACGAGTCAACCCTCTCAGAGTCCTCATGACTAAACCAGGGGCACTCAGCTCTCGCCTTGCTACATGGGCAATACTGCTGTCCTCCTATCATATGATCTTCGTCCCGCAGAAGGCTGTCAAAGGTTAAGCCTTGGCAGAATATATGAAGAGATCCCAGATGAGGTCGCCGACTCGAATACAACCACTCACGATAACATATGGCGGATGTTCTTCGACGGCGCTTCAAGAACTGGACCCAAGGGAAATATCGTCGTGGGAGTCGGAGTGGTGTTGATTTCTTCTACCGGGCTGGTAATCAATCACGCCTACTCTCTCACGGAACCCTGCTCTAACAATGTGGCCGAGTACAACGCTTCAGTCATCGGACTCCAACTTGCAAGAGAGCTGGGGGTAGAATATCTTGAAGCATACGGCGACTCACAGTTAATCGTCAATCAGATTCGGGGGTCATACGAAATCCGCCATGAAGTCATGATTCCCTACCACCAAATAGCCATCAACATCATCTCATCATTTGAGGGATTCTTCATCGAGCACGTCCCCAGACTCCAAAATTTTGAAGCCGACGCCTTAGCGGGCCTTGCCGCTTCCTTAGCAGTACCAAACCACACTCATCATTCGTTTGACGTGATAGGCCACGAATTGGTCTGCCCTAAGAACAACGTTCAATTCGTGGCAAGCTATTCCGCCCAGGCGGTCGACGAAGCACCAGACTGGAGACAGCCATTCATCGACTTCATCGTCTACGACATCCTCCCAGAGAATCCAAAGGAAGCCACCTCCATCAGATGGCGTTCTCTCAGATTCTTCTATGATATAGAGAGGAAAATGTTGTATCGACAATCCTAGGATGGGTTGTTGCTTCGGTGCTTGTCAAACGCAGAAGCCAAAGAAGCCGTACGAGAAGCTCATGACGGTGTCTGCGGGGCCCACCAGCTCGGTCCTAAATTACAAGACCGTCTTCGACGAATGGGCTACTATTGGCCCATGATGGTAGCAAATGCGATAGATTATGCTAGAAAATGTAAAGCCTGCCAAGTCCATGCGGACTTCATTCACCAACCATCCGAATTTCTACATCCGACAGTGGTGTCCTGGCCATTCGAAGCATGGGGAATGGATATCATTGGTCCAATCACCCCACCTTCCTTCCGAGGACATCGCTTCATACTTGCGATCACTGATTACTTCTCTAAATAGGCGAAAGTTGTCCCACTCGCAGAAGTCAAGACTTCAAACGTGATCAGCTTCCTTAAGCATCACGTCATCTATCGCTTTGGACTGCCCCAAAGGATCATCCATGATAATGGTCCGCAGTTTGTAAGCCATGCATTCTATCGGTTTTGTGATAAGTACCGTATTCAGAATATCGCTTCGACACCGTACAACCCGGCAGCGAACGGGTTGGCAGAGACATTCAACAAAACAATCATCAAACTCCTCAAGAAGTTTGTCTCCTCCAACAAACGCGGCTGGAACGAGAAGCTCGGCGAATGCTTATGGGCTTATCGCACCACAGTTCGAACAGCCACCGAGAATACACCATTCTTCCTGGTGTACGGGAGTGAGGCAGTCCTCCCATTGGAGACTCAGATCCCCTTACTACGCGTCGCCCTCACACATCAATTGACGACAGACGAAAACCACTATCGTCGGCTACAGGAATTGGAGGCACTAGATGAAAAGCGCCTCTTGGCTCATCAACGAATTGAGCTATACCAAGCACGCATCTCTGGAGCCTTCAACAAGAAGGTCAAAATCAGAACATTCCAAGTGGACGATCTCGTTCTGGCAGTCCGGAGGCTGATAGTCATGACTCACAAGACCGTCGACATATTCCAGCCAAAGTGGGAAGGCCCATTTATCATTGAGGCAGTATTCTCCAACGGTGCTTACCGCCTCGTAAAACAAAACAGAGACTTGCTCATGTTGCCCGTCAACGGCAAGTTCCTGATAAAATATTATATCTAAACGACATCCTCTCCAGATCATAGAGTCATATACCCGCTGGTACCACTGAACTCACATCCACAACATTCCAGATTATCGAGTCATGTACCCACTGGTGCCGCTGAATTCACACTTTCTCAGTATTCTAAATTACCGAGTTATGTACCCGCTAGTGCCTCTGAACTCACATTCCGGTCACTCTTTCAGAAAGTAAGTCACGTATGATTATACCTCTTAACTTTCTTCCTAGAAGAGATCCTCCCTCATGATCCACTACCCGCACTCCCAGTGCACAAAAAGGGTAATCGATCCACAAATTTCCAAAACGGCCATGTCCTCATTACCTCTGAGTCCTTTCACTTCCGCCAAAAACAAACTACCCCTTTACATAGAACTTCCATATCCTCATTACCTCTGAGTTGTTCTATGTAACCTCCTTCATTGAGTCCACTCCTGCCATGTTCTCATTACCTCTGAGTGGGAAGGCTCCGTCGAAGAAACCTTCATGCTTGCCATGTCCTCATTACCTCTGAGTAAGTATGATGATTCCTCTTTCAATTTATTATCTGTACCCACAACCGGAGTACGCCAAGGATAATAGGTCCACAAATATCCCCGCTGAGTTTGCTCCTGCCATGTCCTCATTACCTCTGAGTAGGAAGACTCCACGGTAAAACCTCCATACTTACCATGTCCTCATTACCTCTGAGTAAGTATGTCGGTCCTCTCTCGTCTTATTACCTGTACCCTGAACCAGGATATGCCAAGGATAATAGGCCCACAAATGTCCTCTGTTGACCACACATATCCTCCGTTGAGTCCACTCCTGCCATGTTCTCACTACCTCTAAGCAGGAAGATCTCACGGTAAAGAAATCCCCATACTTGCCATGTCCTCACTACCTCTGAGTAAGTATGATGGTCCTCCCTCCACTTATTATCTGTACCTACGACCTGAGTACGCCCAAAGATAATAGGTCCACAAACGTCTTCCGATGACCACAAACGTCCTCAGTCGACCACAGATGCTGTACTGGGTTTCCAGTACACACCCATCCCTTCCCCATCATGCCTGGGAGCCCAGTTGCTCCCTGGCATTCTCTCGAACACCAAGAACTTCTATAGCTGTCTTATCGCGAAGTTGTTCTAGGTATTCCTCTCCAAAACTTGTTACTCGTACCTAAAACCAAGGCACGCCCGGGATAACAGGTCCACAAATAATCCCCCAACAAGTCCAATTCCACAAACACCGTAAGTACAAGAAAGAAAAGATGAGTTGAAATATGCTCATTCATTCAAAATTCAAAGTACTACATCATTTAGGATCACATCCCTTACAAAGTCAAAACAAAAAGATAAAAAAAAATAGCAAAAGAAAAAACAGAAAGCTGATCTCTGCTCCGGGGCACATAACGCCCTGAGACGGTCCGTCAGCAAGGCAACCGACCGCTCAAACCTCTGTTTAGCTCGACGCTCCACCTTTTGGGTCAGCGTCGCCTCGTCCTCCAGATGACCGTGAGCTTGCCAGTTGTCCTTGAATTTCTTGAAGGCCCGCTCCAGGTTAATAGAAGATCGGGACACCCTCTCGGCCTTCCGAACGATTGACTCCTGTTCCGTACGAGCAGCCCCCAGCTCTGACTCTAAGAAGGCCAACTCCCTCTGGAGTGCGAGAATCCGCTCCTTCGTGTCAGCTATTCCACGAGAAGCAGACTCTTCCCGAGCCCTACAAGCTTGACTTCGACGACCCAGCCTGTCGTATGAAATGGAAAGCTCGTCAAGGTTCCCCTTCACAACTGGCCCGGCAGTATCACGAGCAAGTTTATCCTATCCAGAGTAGCGATAAGGAGGCCCCGCTCCCGTTCGATCGCAGCAGGCAAGCCAGCCTGCCGTATTGCCAGCAATTGGGTCACGAGCTGATCAGCCTCTGCCAACTTGGGCTCCAGGAGCGCAGCCAACCCCACCCCGCCAGGAAGAGTCTTCAAAGTTTTAATCTGACCCCGAGCACACCGCAGGGACAGAGAGAAAGGGGTCCTCCGCTCTACGGCAGCATCTACGCCCCTCTTTAAATGGCAGTAGAAGCTGTCGACCACATCCTGCGACACCTCGTCCAGAGCTTCCGAAGAAGCCGGCGTCAACGGGAGTGTAGCTGGCAGCACTGAAGAGGATGCGACAGAATCTGCCGCCCCTGCCACTAGGGAATTAAACTTCGTATGGAAGGATGCCTGAACAGCGATCAACTCCTCTTCAGCAGCCCACAGAACCTGAATGCTCGGCAGGGCCGAAAAGTCAGTCTCTGAAGCCGTGTGAGCAGCAGAGGATGAGACAGAGACCAATGCTCCCGAAACAAGCTCCCCTCCCATCCGCCCAAAGCTGGTAGGAGGCTCCTCGACATGAGTCAGAGAAGGAGAGGAAACGCTCCTTTCCCCCTGATCACGGCAGGCCGAGCCTTCCCCAAGAACATCCGCTGTGGAAAGTAAAGGGTCAGGACCTATAGGGCCAAGACAACCATGAATCGATTTGGCCTGGAGGATTTGTTGATAGAGCAAATAAGCCCCCTCACTAGTCAATATTTGGCTTATCTTACCAGCGGAAGAGTATGGAGGCTGAGGTTCGCCTACGGCCACCACGACCTCTCCACCAGCGGCCTCCGAGTCGGATATAATAGACTCCTCCGCCCCTGCACCCTCGGAAGGGGATGCAACGAGATCGGCGATGCCTTGCTGAAGTTCAGCGATCTCGGAGACAGGCCCGAGGAAACCTTCGTCACCCCGGGCCGAGGCCTCAGCAACCTGGGAGCTCCCAGCCGCCGTTGAGAGAGCCCCCGCAGAAAGGACCGCAGCACACATGTCGCTAATCAAAGCAGCAAGGGCCGGATCAACTCCAGGGGCAGCAGACGGTTCAGGAGAGCCTGGTTCGTCAGACGCCTACAAAAAAAAAATGGTCAGGTCATATCTCCAAGAGAAAAGAAAGCCACAACAAGGAGATAGCTCCAACATAGTCGTACCTCCGGAGCAGCGTCAGTACTTTCACCCCTCTCGGTAATAAGCAATCCACGAGACCTAACGGCAGCTCTTTTCACGGAAAAGGTCGTTCTGCTGTCAGAAGACTAACGTCTGACTCGTTTGCGTGAGGGACCAGGCACAGCGGGAGGCTGTCCTTCCCTCACTACTTCTCCTTGTGTAGCAAGTAACGAATCCTCCGCCAGTTCATCTGGTGTAGGAAGCGGTTGATCCGCTACTTCTTCACCCCCACCAGAAAGGGAGTCTTTGCTATCATGATCATTATCCTCCTCAGCCGACTCGAAAGATTCTAATTCAGGGAGGGGAGTCTGGAGCGCTAGTTGCCTTCTAGCCTTAGCCCCCTTGGGCTTCTCCTCTAAACCGGTACCCACGATGAAACAGGTACTCGGATCAAAATTAACAGGAGGCTTGTTCGCCATAACATAATACAAAGCAGCCACGTACAAAATTTCCTTCGGCGCCTTAGCATCGGGGACCGAGAAACTGGCAGAGTATGATAAGCGTCATAATAATTCCACGTCCTGACACCATCAAGAACGCTACCTTCAAAGCCCAAACAAGGGCTGGGACAGTCAAGGAATAACTGGCTATAGCCAAATTGGCGGGAAAACCTACTAGACAGGTAGGGCTCCAAGTACACATTATCGCGGTTACGATAAACCAGATGTGCGGGGCGGATGTTGCGCAACCAGGTGAGCATATTCGGAGACAGAAAGTGAGAAGGTCCGGTACCATCAAGGTATACATTCCTCACTTCCTCATCGGAAAAATGAGGAACAGACACGAAAAAGTTACACCCATCCACCCTCGCCAGCGCCCTCCGACAAGCTGGCATAGTATTGTATTCCCAAGTCTGGCGATGGCATTTGAAAAGGAAAGCGTCTTCATCTGTAGCATCTTTCGCTATTCCAGGTCCCATCAAAGACTTGTAGTGCATCAACAACCACCCCATCAAATAGTGGAACGGTAGCTCTATGCGCTCAAAATCCAGCGTCTTCTTGCGGGCAATGACCTTGGACGAGAATGTTCGGAGACCATGGTGTATGCTACACACCATAGCCGGAAGAAGAGCCAGTCTAACCCCAAATACCAGCATAACGGCAGGAAGAATGAAGTGGCTGTAACTCCATTTCCTAATTTTTAAATAAATAATTAGATTCTAGTTATTACATAATTGATATTATTATCTTTAAATAATAAATGATTTTAAATGATAAATTTTGGAAGATATATTTTGGAGGGAATTTATTTTGGACTACTTTTCAAATTTTGATAACAACTTTGGGGGCCACCATGTGACTCTCCAACAAATTTTCCACAATTTCTGCAATTGTGAAAAAGAAGAGGGGATTTTTATTAACTTTCTAAAACCGGAGGGACCTGTAGGAAATATTGGTTAGACGGGGGGGTTTTTTCGTAAATGTTATAATTTTTCCTTATAACGTTCTGATCGAGGAAGAGAGAGAATCGATTCATTCTCTTATTCTTCTCGACTCTTCCTCCCTTTTCTCGGAGCTCTTAACCCTAAATTTTCCTCCACCGGTGACCGAGCGACGGTGAAGACGACCTACTTCCTCCGGCGTTCGAGGAAGAGACGACGGCGATGGCGGTGTTTCCACGATGGCGGCGATGACGGTGGTTCTGACTCGACGGCTGCGGGGACGCTCAACTCCGATCGACAACCCGGAGTTTCCTCGACGACGTCCTACTTGGCCGGGCGATCTTCCCAGTCGTCTTCTCCGGCGATGATGCGACGGCGGGACTCCTCCTTCGACGACGACGAGATGAGTAGGCGCACCACTGTTGACAGTATCAGCATCCTCCCTAGCATTGACGTCGACGTTCGAAGGGGTCTCCTCACAGCGGATGTGCGAATTACTTCCTCGGCGAGGTGTTAGGTGTCGATTCCCTCGACGGCGACGACGACGTGAATCTGAATTCTTCTTGATAAATCAGTAAGTCAATTTCTTCAACGATGTTTCTGGAATAGAGTGATTCTTAATTGAGTTCTTGAATCAAATTTTTTCTGTTCAAATTCTTAGGTAGGGATCCGATCTGTGTAGTTCCTCATCTTCATCAAAAATAGGGAAATCGATCGAGTGATGGCTCAACGAATCACTGATTCCTTACGAGCTCGGCTCTGATTTTGATCACTGAGCCTGAACCAAGCTTGATCCAATTCTTGGATACGAAGAGGACTGTGTCCTAGTCTCTGTGGCTCGTTAGCTCCTCCAAATCGTGTTCGCGCAGTACAGTTTATCCAGGTATTAAACTTTGATCTCCTTTGCTGTGAATAATGTTTTGTTTGGAGTTGTTGGCTGGGGACATTTAGTAGAATTGGTTGGAATGCAGGGTGTGTAGCATTGGTGTCTGTTGTGCTGTTCGTGTCTAGCAGAGTTTGTGTTCGTGTCATTTAAGGGTGGTATCTATGGCTGTACGAGAACAAATTGGGGAGTAGCAGGGAGCAGTTGTACCAATTGATTTTTGATTTAAATTTTGGTTGTGCAATTGGAGTTGTTTTCGATTATTTATGATTTGGTTGTCGAATTGTATTATATCCTGGTTGAGTTTTGGAGAATTCTTAAACTCTGTTATGGAGTTGAATGCTAGTGTATCTAATTTTAGTAATAATATTTTGGGTTGTGGACAATAGATTCGGATTTCATTCTTGTTGTACTGATTCTTCTTATGCTGGAAACCTGTGAACCATTTTACTTTTTATTAGAAGTCTTATGTGAAATCTGAGGTTGAAATCTCATTGATTTGAGAATGAAGTTCCATTGATTTGAGATTGAAGTTCATTGAACATGAGATTAAATCTCATTTGGAAGCATGAGTAATACCTGGAGCTTTCATCTCAGAATTAAATGTGGGGTATTCTCAGTGAAAAACTGAGAATACAAGCAATGTGTATGCTTCCTTTTGCATCTTGAATAAACTGTAGACTCATGGGATTTCTCCTCATTGCCTAATGTCCAAGTTTGAAACCTGAGAATTGAATCTTCATGTTTCTACAGCACCTATAGGACAGTGGTAATACCTGTACATATGTTTTAATGCTCAGTGTAACCTGAGAAATCATGTTAGAATCCTGCCAATAAAATATATATATATATATAAGCTTGTCTTGGATAAATTAAGGACTTAAGAATAGATTAGGAACCTAGCTAATTTTTTTTTAAAATAATGGTTTGAGGATAATTGTAAGGGAATTTAATTTTGAGTAGTTAATATTTGGGTTAAATCATATTGATTGTAGAACTACAACATACCAATTTAGAGCCTGTTTAGTTATTAATCAACTTGTACCAATATAAATACAGGAAGACATCCAGTTCCTGATTACCAGTACTTTCCGGAGCCAGGCAAGTACTTTTCTACGGTTTTGTACATTTACATTCTTGTACCCTTTCTTGTGACACGTCATGGCACGATATTTATGTACTCCTGTATTCCTGTACCCTTGTCCCTTGTACTTATTAGTGTCGGGTGGGGAAATACACTAGCCATGTGACCAATCCCGGTTACTATATATTCCTGTACCTAGCTTAGGCCTCACACTGTGCACGCGGGTCCTAAGTCGTACCATATTCATGTACTTCTGTGCATGCTCTTGTACTTACCCCAGCCGGTCACATGGACTAGATGTATTTCGATATTGTGCACTTGTCATGTCTGGTACTTCAGGATTATAGTTTCATTCCTGTACTTTATATGTTCCTGTACTTTACATTCATGTACTATAGTTCCTGTACTTATTTTCCTGTACTACTTTCCTGTACTTTCATGTTCATTCCTGTATTTCATTTTCCTGTACTCCTGTACCCTGTTCATATTATGTTCATGTTTTATTACCTAGAACTGTACTTTACTCCGCTCCTGAATAGGATATGTTGCAGGTATGCTTGCAGGACATTGTTCTACTCTATGGGCCAGAGCCCAGGATTTAGTTGGACAGGATGAGGCTTAGCTTGAGGTTTCAGGTTTAGACTGTTAGCTCTACTCTTAGATATTGTCTTTAGAATTCATGTACATTTCAGTCTTGATGACTCGTACATTTATATACATAGAATTGTGGATTATGGTGATCATTCTGGGATACGTTTTAGATGCTGTGATTCTATACTTTCATGTTTATCTGGTTAGTTTTCCCTAGCTTGGTACAGCTTACTTCGTCGTGTCTAACGACGAAGGCTGGGCGTGTCCGACTCGTGTCCGATTATTCGAGAGCGGGTCGTGACATGTTTTTAGTGGTGGCCCATGCAGGTCTATCCTAATGGTACCTAGGTCTTAGCGTACTATTGGGGGACTTGATTACACTAAGGAAACTTGATCACAACATAGGAAAAATTGGGAAATAAGGGTATATCAGGTATATTGATATTCTATAAACACTTGTTGTATTTAGGTCTAGGTTATTTTAACAGTTTTCTGTTTTACAGATAGTTCAAAAGCATGCGACACCAGAATTGTTGATCCATCTACACTTGAAGGTTTCGAGCTTCCACTACCTTCTATTACCCTACTATCCCCATGGGTAGTACGTAGTTGACATAGACGTTTGAAGAGTCCCTTGACAACCAGAAGGAGCATACCGGACACCGAGTGCATATCTTGCACCGAGGAGCATATCAAGAACCCGGGGCCGCCACTGAAGATCATCTAAGTCTTGAGGATCCGACTCCTTTGAAGATTGAAGTCATCAACCGGGAGATCCAGCTCGTAGCACATACAACAAGACGAAAAACTGAAGCTCGGAAGGAACATGAAGACTTATGATGAAGATAGCAACTACTGTGGATCTGTAAAGCATTGCCACACTCAGACAGCATTTTTTCAGTCACCTCATCTGAGACAGATTCAGGCCCACATTCACTAGATGAAGGATTGCCAGCAAGTCGCAGATCACAATGATCGAGGAGCATCAGGATCTCAGCAGTCAGCAGCCAGCAACCATATATTTCTGTCATAGTCCCTGTACTTCAGTCACCTCAGCGGGAGATCCAGATTTAGATCCAGTCAACGATTATTTGTATATTCTGCCGCAGCTCAGGACACCACTACGACGAATACCGCAAAAAATCGGAGGCTAAGCTTGTACTGTGGATCACCTACTCACCAAGTCAAAGATTGTCCGGAGACCGTTGATTGTACTGCCCGAGAACAAGCACGAGGAGCATCAGGACTGCAGCAGAAGAACCCGTCTCTCCAGATTCAGCAGCTATATAGAGCATTACCGCATGGACCAGTCTACGTCAGGACAGTTGAAAAAGGTTGAAGAGATTACAGTCCCGGAGAAACACTGAAGTTAGACTGAAGATTTCTTTTGCATGGTTGGAAAAACCATGTATCTTGATTAGCAACCTAGTTTTTTCTTAAATTTCTTTTAGCATCTAGACCATTTCTTGGAACTTCTTGTTTACTATTTTGGAATCTTGGTTGGTATTCGAAACTTAATTCGAGATATTGTTTCCTATTTGTTGATTGATACTCCTCCATCCATTCTTTGTAACCTTGCTCTTTCGAGATTCTACTCAGGAATTTTGTTTCCTATTCAGGACTAGTTACAATTTATAAATTTTGTTTTCTTTCTGAAGTTCAATTTTCTATTTGGGGATTGTTGGAATTTGATTCAATACTTGTTTTTATTCACCGTTCAAGACATCGTTTGAAAACTTCGGTTTTGACCTGTTCCCTATGTGAGATTTCGTTTCCTACGTGGCTTGTTTTCTACTTAGAAATTGTTTCGTTCACAACTTGCTTCAATCTTGTTCCCTATTTGAGGTATCGCTTGTTTCATGGATATTGTTTTACTCATCCATTGATTCTCTTCCTACTCGTAACTTGATTTCATTCGAGATTTTAAGATCCTGTTTTCTATTTCGAGACTTTGTTTTGCTCGTGATTTTGTCTCCCATCCAAGATTTATCGAACTTTGAATTTCAGTTCCTACTCGCGACTCGTTGAGACCGTGTTCCTTATTCCAAATCTTGTCTCCTCGTTGAGATTTTCTATTCGAGAATTTGTTCCTTATTCACGACTTTGTTGATACTTGATTTTCTATTTTCCACTGTGTACCTTATTCAGATTTCGTTTTCTATTCAAGTTTTGCTCGAGGTTTCATTGTTATTCAAAATTTTATTGAAACTTATTTCCAGTACGGGCTTTATTTCTTATTTTGAAACTTGTCTCCTATCTGATACCTTGCTCAGATCATCCTTCGAGACTCTGTTATCCCTTTGGGATAATGTCCCATATATGGAATCTTGTTACCATTCCAGATATCAGTTGGAATTTCGTTATAATTTGAAACTTCGCTCCCTGTCTGAAATTTTAAATCTCCCTGGTTGCCTTTTGTACTCCCTACACTTTGATTTGATTTCGTGTTACTTCATAGTACCTAATAACCCTTGTATTCTAACAGACAAGAAACCTTACCATTTTCGTGACTTGGACTATTGAAACTCATTTTGAATTCCTTAAAACTCTTTTGAAATTTCTAGGGATAAAGTCGAGAGACTATTCGATGACCTACTATGGCATGACAGTTGCGCGCTGCAGCTATTAGCTGGATTATGGAGACTGAGGGTTCACTGCAGCCAGTAGCGCACTGGCGAGGCAGGAACTTTAAGTTGAAGTGATTTCAGACAATCATAGGTTTTCGAGTACTGTCGAGACTTGTCATATTCTTCATACCTTGATCTCTTGGGTTGCTTTGTCAATGATTGTTGGAAAATGGATAAGGTTGACAAATTATTCGGTGACATATTGTTATTTGAGTCACGGAGCTGAAAGTCCACTGCAGTCAGATATATACTGGCGGGGTAGGGATTCTAAGCGAAGTGATTTCGAATAGCTATATGTTCCCGGACACCATGGAAACTATATTCCTTTCTATATGATTATTGGTTTTCGAGAATCATAGATCCTTGCACGTTCATCCTGATTTGGTATTGTATCTCCTGAGTATTGTGTACGTCTCTTCAATCAACCCTTGTTAAATTTTTCTTCTAGCATTATTGTTAGATCATTGAATTCCTCAAAATTGTATGTTACCAGATTGTGATTTCGTACTTCGTTTGTGACTTATCTAAACTTCGATCTTAAGTCATGTCTATCTGACCATGATTTTTTATCTTGTTCTAGTCTACCCGTGTTAAACTAGCAATTTTTTTGATCGTACTTAATAATCGTGTCTTCATGATTTTGCTCCTCTAAGAGATAATTGAACTTCATTCCATTCGTGCCTATTTAATCCCTGATCATTGTTAGATCGTATTATTTTTCTTGTGTGCAATTATCGTATTTGATCTCAAAGGCTCAGGGCGCATCAGAGTTGCACAGGATCGACAGAAGCACTGGGCGGACAGTAGCAGACAGACACTTGCGTTCAAGGTTGAAGACAGAGTATTCCTGAAGATCTCACCGACTAGGGGCGTCATCAGATTCGGCAGAGACGGGAAGTTCAGTCCGAGATTCATCGGGCCTTTCGACGTGATGGCACAGATTGGCAAGGTAGCCTATCGACTAGCGCTTCCAGCCAGCTTGGAGGGAGTGCACGACGTTTTTCACGTGTCCCAGCTTCGACGCTACATTCCAGACCCGAGCCATGTGGTGGACTATTCCGAGCTGGAGGTAGGCCCGAGATTGACCTACGAGGAGCAGCCAGTGGAGATCCTCGATCGGAGGGAGAAGCGCTTGCGGAACCAGACTATTCCTCTTGTCCGCATCCTGTGGAGACATCACTCTCCGGGAGAGTCCACATGGGAGCACGAGGACGAGATGCGAGAGCGTTATCCCACTCTGTTTGATTGATTGTACTCTGTTTTGTGGAATTCTATTTTCAATAAATGGCTGGTGTTTGGACCCTTGTGATTTGCTGAGATTTTTTTGTGTTCTTTGAATTTTGAGGACGAAATTTTTTTTAAGGAAGGGAGATTTGTAACTCCATTTCCCGATTTTTAAATAAATAATTACATTCTAGTTATTACATAATTGATATTATTATCTTTAAATAATAAATGATTTTAAATGATAAATTTTGGAAGATATATTTTGGAGGGAATTTATTTTGGACTACTTTTCAAATTTTGATAAAAACTTTGGGGGCCACCATGTGACTCTCCAACAAATTTTCCACAATTTCTGCAATTGTGAAAAAGAAGAGGGGATTTTTATTAACTTTTTAAAACCGGAGGGACCTGTAGGAAATATTGGTTAGGCGGGGGGGGTTTTTTCGTAAATGTTACAATTTTTCCTTATAGCGTTCTGATCGAGGAAGAGAGAGAATCGATTCATTCTCTTATTCTTCTCGACTCTTCCTCCCTTTTCTCGGAGCTCTTAACCCTAAATTTTCCTCCGCCGGTGACCGAGCGACGGTGAAGACGACCTACTTCCGCCGACGTTCGAGGAAGAGACGACGGCGATGGCGGTGTTTCCACGATGGCGGCGACGACGGTGGTTATGACTCGACGGCTACGGGGACCACTCTGATCGACAACCCGGAGTTTCCTCGACGACGTCCTACTTGGCCGGGCGATCTTCCCAGTCGTCTTCTCCGGCGATGACGCGACAACGGGACTCCTCCTTCGACGACGACGAGATGAGTAGGCGCACCATTGCTGACAGTATCAGCATCCTCCCTAGCATTGACGTCGACGTTCGAAGGGGTCTCCTCACAGCGGATGTGCGAATTACTTCCTCGGCGAGGTGTTAGGTGTCGATTCACTCGACGGCGACGGCGACGTGAATCCGAATTCTTCTTGATAAATCAGTAAGTCAATTTCTTCAACGATGTTTCTGGAATAGAGTGATTCTTAATTGAGTTCTTGAATCGAATTTTTTCCGTTCAAATTCTTAGGTAGGGATCCGATCTGTATAGTTCCTCATCTTCATCAAAAATTGGGAAATCGATCGAGTGATGGCTCAACGAATCACTGATTCCTTACGAGCTCGGCTCTGATTTTGATCACTGAGCCTGAACCAAGCTTGATCCAATTCTTGGATACGAAGAGGACTGTGTCCTAGTCTCTGTGGCTCGTTAGCTCCTCCAAATCGTGTTCGCGCAGTACAGTTTATCCAGGTATTGAACTTTGCTCTCCTTTGCTGTGAATAATGTTTTGTTTGGAGTTGTTTGCTGGGGACATTTAGTAGAATTGGTTGGAATGCAGGGTGTGTAGCATTGGTGTCTGTTGTGCTGTTCGTGTCTTTCAGAGTTCGTGTCCGTGTCATTTAAGGGTGGTATCTATGGCTGTACGAGAACAAATTGGGGAGTAGCAGGGAGCAGTTGTACCAATTGATTTTTGATTTAAATTTCGGTTGTGCAATTGGAGTTGTTTTCGATTATTTATGATTTGGTTGTCGAATTGTATTATATCCTGGTTGAGTTTTGGAGAATTCTTAAACTCTGTTATGGAGTTGAATGCTAGTGTATCTAATTTTAGTAATAATATTTTGGGTTGTGGACAATAGATTCGGATTTCATTCTTGTTGTACTGATTCTTCTTATGCTGGAAACCTGTGAACCATTTTACTTTTTATTAGAAGTCTTATGTGAAATCTGAGGTTGAAATCTCATTGATTTGAGAATGAAGTTCCATTGATTTGAGATTGAAGTTCATTGAACATGAGATTAAATCTCATTTGGAAGCATGAGTAATACCTGGAGCTTTCATCTCAGAATTAAATGTGGGGTATTCTCAGTGAAAAACTGAGAATACAAGCAATGTGTATGCTTCCTTTTGCATCTTGAATAAACTGTAGACTCATGGGATTTCTCCTCATTGCCTAATGTCCAAGTTTGAAACCTGATAATTAAATCTTCATGTTTCTACAGCACCTATGGGACAGTGGTAATACCTGTACATATGTTTTAATGCTCAGTGTAACCTGAGAAATCATGTTAGAATCCTGCCAATAAAATATATATATATATATATATATATATATATGCTTGTCTTGGATAAATTAAGGACTTAAGAATAGATTAGGAACCTAGCTAATTTTTTTTTTCTAAATAATGGTTTGAGGATAATTGTAAGGGAATTTAATTTTGAGTAGTTAATATTTGGGTTAAATCATATTGATTGTAGAACTACAGCATACCAATTTAGAGCCTGTTTAGTTATTAATCAACTTGTACCAATATAAATACAGGAAGACATCCAGTTCCTGATTACCAGTACTTTCCGGAGCCAGGCAAGTACTTTTCTACGATTTTGTACATTTACATTCTTGTACCCTTTTTTGTGACACATCATGGCACGATATTCATGTACTCCTGTATTCCTGTACCCTTGTCCCTTGTACTTATTAGTGTCGGGTGGGGAAATACACTAGCCATGTGACCAATCCCGGTTACTATATATTCCTGTACCTAGCTTAGGCCTCGCACTGTGCACGCGGGTCCTAAGTCATACCATATTCATGTACTCCTGTGCATGCTCCTGTACTTACCCCAGCCGGTCACATGGACTAGATGTATTTCGATATTGTGCACTTGTCATGTCTGGTACTTCAGGATTATAGTTTCATTTCTGTACTTTATATGTTCCTGTACTTTACATTCATGTACTATAGTTCCTGTACTTATTTTTCTGTACTACTTTCCTGTACTTTCATGTTTATTCCTGTATTTTATTTTTCTGTACTCCTGTACCCTGTTCATATCATGTTCATGTTTCATTACCTAGAACTGTACTTTGCTCCGCTCCTAAATAGGATATGTTGCAGGTATGCTTGCAGGACATTGTTCTACTCTATGGGCCAGAGCCCAGGATTTAGCTGAGCAGGATGAGGCTTAGCTTGAGGTTTCAGGTTTAGACTGTTAGCTCTACTCTTAGATATTGTCTTTAGAATTCATGTACATTTCATTCTTGATGACTCGTACATTTATATACATAGAATTGTGGATTATGGTGATCATTCTGGGATATGTTTTAGATGCTGTGATTCTATACTTTCATGTTTATCTGGTTAGTTTTCCCTAGCTTGGTACAGCTTACTTCGTCGTGTCTAACGACGAAGGCTGCGCGTGTCCGACTCGTATCCGATTATTCGGGAGCGGGTCGTGACAGTGGCGACTGATCCTCTCAATAGAACCTGCCCCTCCCGAGACTACGCAGTTCCGTAGCCATATCATTAAAAATCCAGCCAGGAGCGCCTTCTCTGACATCTGCGTGGTGCCGTAGTAAAAATAGCTAAGAGAGTCAGATTGACTCCCGAATATGTCGCTCTTGGACCGCGACTTCTTGATGCTCAATATCAGGTCCTTTATCTCTCCCTGGGTTCGAGGGGTTCGAGGAGTAACCTCGCCAGAAGGGTCAACTTTAAAAAGATAATTGACCCAGGATGTGGTGTGGGGAGCGATCCCTTCTGAGCTATCCTCCTTTTTTATAGCCATCTGGTGACAAGCATTATGATGGCACAGCAACTCCTGATACACCGCAACAAAACCTGGGAGTCGTCGGTTCAAGTCCTCGAACTCCTCGTTCGACGAGGTGTACACCTCGAAAGGCTCGTTCCCCCACGGAAGTTTGGAGACAGTATACATCTCATGGAGAGCAAGCCCCAACTCCCCTCCGGGTGCAAAGAACGTCCCCGTTTGCCGGTTATACATCTCCAAGAGCGCCACGAACAATGGTTTATTGATAGAAAGCCTGTGACAAGTGCCCCGAATGGCATGATAAAGTTCCACCTCCTGCAGGAATGTTCCGTAGGTCTGCAGAACCTAAGTGGTCAACTGGGCCCACGTAGAAG
The DNA here is from genome assembly GCA_029216955.1 of Iris pallida. Lineage (NCBI taxonomy): Eukaryota > Viridiplantae > Streptophyta > Magnoliopsida > Asparagales > Iridaceae > Iris > Iris pallida. The sequence goes on from JANAVB010006390.1 coordinate 618,181, forward strand.
TGGGGTTTATCCAGTTCAGCAATGCCAGTCTGCCAACGGGATAAGATTTTTTGCGAGCGAGCCGATTCAGGAAAGTATTAGCTTGAGTGAATGTGAAGTTGGGACCGTATACATTCATGAAAGAGCCTGGGGTTAGGCCCATCATGTACCGGAGGACGGAATCCTTACCCGCATACGCTGACCGCATGTTCGGGTTATAATGGATGTTGTCCATCAACATCCCTGATTGGGTAGGAGTTAAGTTACACACCATCTTCCTGTCCAACAACACCATATTGAACCACGACAGAGGATAATGACGCTCCATGAGAGGAATATGGATCGCCATCCCATCCAAAGAAAAATCCCAGTTCTCAGAGATCTCTAATACTCGGGGATTCTTTATGATTAAAGCGTCTCCAAAGAGGAATGAAGGCTTCAGGTATAATCCATCCAACTTTCCAGTATTCATCATGGTACGAAGATAATGGAGGGTTTGATTCTCGATGGCGTTCAACCTCTCCGAAGGCTCATTAGCAGAAAATTGATTCAGCACATGCTTAACTAAGTCATCAAGACGCACACCCAAGGCGAACTGATTCGAGCCAACCAGAAGTTCCCTCGCAGGATTTACTGGCAGATTCACTGAAGAAAGACAAAAAAAACAAGGTCAAAAATATAGCCGAAACACAACTACTCGATGCTTATGCGGCTTAGTTCAGCATAGCCTTATGCGGCTCATTTTGAAAGAGCTCATGTGGTTCAGTTCGAATGAGCTTATGCGGTTCGGTTCAAAATGAGCGTATGCGGTTCAGTTCGGATGAGCTCTACGATTCAGTTCGAATAAGCTTATGTGGTTCGGCTCGAAATAGGCTTATGCGGTTCAGTGCGGATGAGCTTATGCGGTCTAGTTCAAATGATCTTATGCGGTTCAGTTCGAAATAGGCTTATGCGGCTCAGTTTGAAAGAGCTCATGCGGTCCAGTCCAGATGAGCTTATGCGGCCCTGATGGTGAAGTAATTATGCGGCTGCAAACAACAACTTTCATGCGGCTCAGGCCTGGGTCATATCCCACGCGGCTCAAACATGAGTCGGACATGCAGCACACTTGGAAATATAGGCTCGTGCATAAGATATGCGGCGTAGCCATGACAGTTCATGTTGATGGTCCTACCAGCAATAGACGGGTGAACGTCGGGGTAAAAAACAGGCATGTCAGCTGGCGGAGGAGCCACCACGTTCGCCGTCGCAGTCGATGAAGACGCGGCCTTCTTGCCCTTCGCTGCCGCAGACGACGACGCGGCCTTCTTGCCCGTAGCAGCGGTAGTCTTCTTGGGAGCCATTGCCGATAGTTGATAGGAGAAGACGAAGAGGAAGTCGGCAACAAGGAGTTCGAGCAAAGAGAGAAGGTAAAGAAACCCTCAAAGAATAAATTACTCCTATTTATAGGCGAAGGAGGCTCGTAAATCAACAAACGCCTCGATCCACACGTCGCCTAAAAGAATAAAGGCAAAACGCTTCGGTCAAAGCAAAACTGACCCTTGGGATCCTCCCCCAAAAGGCGGCCTTAATTCAAAAAATGAATCAAAGACATTTGAATGAAGAAGATTTGCACACGTGGTTGGGATACGTGGCAAAAAGTCTATGCGGCCAAACAGCTCATGCGGCCAGACAAATCCATGCGGCTGAAACATCTATGCGGTTAGCAAAAGCCATGCTTCTTATTCAAAGTATTTCAATTTTGCAAATTGAAAACTTTGAAGGGGGTCTTGTAGAAGCATGAAAAATATCAGAATCATGGTCTATGCGACTCGGGACAGGAGAACCCCATGCGGCTCATAACAGGGGCAGTCTCACACGGTTCAGAGAGACTCTCAGTTTCATGCGGCTCGGGGCAGGAGAATCCATGCGGCCCCATAGGGGCAGTCCCATACGGTTCAAAGAGTCTCTCAGCCTCATGCGGCTCGGAAGTGCATGCGGCTCACTAACGACCAACAGAAATATGCGGCTCGATCAACACCACGTGTCCCCGTGGGATCCCTTCACACAGCTGGCCATCAAGTAATGGCCTTATTTAATGCTCTGCCATGATTTGACAACTGACGGCTTTGACATAAAGTGCCATGATGGTCCTGACATAATGACAGACTCTTCGGGAACAGGAGAAAATCTCTGACACGATCCGAGGTTGCCACGTGGCTACTCCCATGCGGCTCAATTGAAGAACAGCTTCATGCGGCTGGCAGGAATCATCTTCCTGCGGCTCACCAAGAAACCATCCCATGCGGCTCGCAAGTACTATACCTATGCGGCTCACTGAGACGCTGTCTCCTGCGGTTTATGGATATCATGCGGCTCTGGCAGGGCCCACCATTAAGACACATGGCAGAGATTCAATTGCCCCCATGACTTGACAGCTGGTAGTAGGGTGATTATGGGACGCGTGGTATTAAATCAATCAGAGATTTACCAGATCCTAATAGCCATATTTAACGCTATCCTTATAATTAATGAGATCATGTCATATCATTCATGATCAAGCCAATGGGACACGTCGTGAGAGATCCAAGCTTGACACAACCAATCATAAAGATTTAAAGCAATCAGCATTAATCACTCACAGGATTCAATACTATCCCCATTTATGGCCCAGATCCTTCACGCTTAAGACTAATGGTCCAGATTGATTAAACATCAGGCCGCCGCCACTTTAAGAATGGGCAATCATCCAAACCCTAATGATGCCCCCACCCCTATAATAAGCAAGGTGCCATTCCCTTGCAAGAAAAAAAGATAGACAGAGAGGCTCCCCCGATAATCAGATAGAAAATACTGAGAGATCAATCCAGAGAGAGAAGCCAGAAGAGTAATAGAGGGAGAGCAAGAAGAGCATTTCTTCATCAACGCCAACCATCTCGTCACAGGAGCCAAGGCTGCATACCGATCGTCCAAGGAGTAAGGCAGGGCTGCCGTCGCCTTCCCGAGCCTCTATCGTCACCCCCAGAATCAAAAATAAACAATTATACTTAGACTGCTGTACCTAGGTTTTCGTCCCTAGGCTTTCTTTGTATAAGCGAGTTTGTAACGTGAAGTAAAAGTCCGGTCCTCCGATAAAACTGTTCTGTTCTTTTATATTTCATGGCAAACAACGACATCACGCCTTAGCAAGGACGAACGACCCTAGCGGGATCGGGGCATGACAAAGCGGTATTAGAGCACGGCTTTACGTCCTTGGCCTCTCGCAAATATCATTTTTTAAAAGAATATAAAGTATTTTGATGGCTTTCAAAAAGTCCCGATTTTAAGTTATGAAAACCAATGCCCCATACAATAAGTTTATAATATTTTATGAGACTGATAGAAGTTATACTCTTTTATAGAGAAATAGCTCCTCCTCGACCATCTGGCTCAACCGATCTTGTGGAGCAAATTATGACCATGATGGAACTACAGAGACAGGATGTCGATGATCGTAGCCATATACAATAGGCCTGACTGGAGACCCAACAGAAACAGCTGGAAGCCTTGACCCAACTCGTAACTTTGCTAGCGGGAAATCAAAATACTACCGCAGCGACCAAACCGATGGGCATACCCGAGATTGAGCCCGTGGATGGTGACGAACCCCAGCCGACGCGTAGGCATTCTTCCTTTAAGCTACAGGAATGTGTGCCGCTCTGCTACTACGGCTACGGGCAAAAGACTGGTGGAAAGCGAAGATGCCGACGCTGCTCGCAACAGCTAGGAATGGGAAAATTTCATGAGCCTCGTTCAAAAAGGCATTTCTGGATCAGTATCTGCCTCCAGCCATGAGTAAGAAGATGGAGAATGACTTCATATCTCTGAAACAAGAAAATATGTCCGTAGAGAACTATGAATCATAATTTGCCAAGCTGGCAAATTTTGCTGCTATAATGTTACCTATAGAGCAGGCTCTTATAAATCGGTTCGTCAAAGGTCTGAATGATGACATTCAATTAAGTGTGCTGAACCAAGAATGTGAGTCGTATTCCCAGGCCTTTGAGGTGGCACTACACTATGTAATACCCACGGCTTGCTGACTCAGTATTGAACTGAGTATTGGAAAAACTATTGCCGGTATCGATTGATCACGGATGAAATGCAATAAACCTTTCCAACTAATAGATCGATTTTTATTGAAATGAATCCAAAGGTTTTGTTGGATGCTTTCTTTCGCTGCTTGGTTTTGATGAATTCGTGTTGGTTTTCGATGATTGGTTTTCATTGTTCGCTTTCATCGCATTTCGCATTCATTTCGAATCTTGAGAGAAAGAGACCGAAGTATGCTAATCGAATGTTAGTGCCAATGTAGGAGGACGTATAGACATACACAGAGCGTGAACGGCACGTAAAGTCCCTCCTTCTCCCAACTAAGATTCATCTTAGTGAGTTTCTTTAACGGGGCTTGTATTTATTTGTATGCCTTAAGAAAATGATCTCTAGTCTACTCTTTTGTTGCGTCCCTCTGATCAACGATACCGAAAATGACAAAAGATAAGAGAAGATAAATGAATAAATCACATGTAAACTGGAACTGTCACTTGCTTGCTTCAATATGAACTGTATGCTCTTATGAATTACCTAAAAGAGATAGCTCGGTATGGAAATCACGGCTTGACCGAGCAAGAAGAAGAAGAAGATAGAAATGTTTACATGTTGCTAGACTCGTACATAGTAGTATTATTTGATAGCTGCATTCACATTGGTCTAGACAACTTATGCACAAAGGCGGTAATCTCTCGATCGATTCAGGGGGCATCTGGAATCGATCGGCCTAGGAGAAAACAGGACACCTGGGTCTAGAAGTCCCCATAGTAAGAGGGGGTGTCAGTCTATTAGTAGTTCGGCTAGAACGTTCTAATTGCTAGTAATGGGAATACCCATAGACCATAGTAGCTAGGTTCATGCATATAGACAGAGATTTATTGCAAGCCTAACATGCAAAGACAAAAAATAAGAATGCTTTATATATATACAAATTGTGCTAACCTGTTTTATGTAGGGATAACTGTCGGCGATGGGTAAGTTGGTTATAAATTGTTCTGTTGTCATGTTTCTTATGAATTGTTAAAAAGAACCTATACAAGTAGAAAGATTACTAGTAAATATGTAGCTTCACATACTGACTTAGTGCAGATATTTGTGAGTTTCAGTGAAGAGCCGCTCGCTAGTACATGATGTGTGCTAACCCACATTGTGGGCATTCTTTTCAGAAAGCAAGGGAACAGGGAGATTTCAAGTGAGGCACTAAAACTCGTCTAGCCCAGTAGAGCTCGTGGATTGCCTCAAGCTACTTTTATCTCCAGTCAAGTTGCAAGTTTCTTTTTCTTTGAAGGTATCTTTATATTTTGAGCATGTAATAAAGGAATATGATGTATGGACATTGTGACTATTTTTAAAAGAGAGTTTAAAAAGAATCATGTAGCCAAGATAAGGTACCTTGAGTTTGCAAAGCTTTGTACTTATATTTCCTATTAAGTTTATCAATAAAAGAAGTATCTTCATTTCAAGCTTCCGTGTTCAATGTTGGTTTATATATGATGTGTGTCTGTGTTTTGCTTTGTCTAGTTGTTTTGTGCAGGTACTGGCTTTGTGCAAGCGCAACTTAGGCTTGTACGGCATCACGCCTTAGTGAGGATGAACTATCCCGCAGTAATCAAAGTGAGGGCGAAAGGCCCTCACGGGATCAGGACGTGACAATAAGTACAATTGAATCCGTATCCTAACACATAAATAGAGTACGAGTCTAGCCAGAAGTAAATAGTGCTTGTAGGTGTTTTGAGTAGGTGGTTCCAATGAGTGGTTCTGGTAGTAGGGGCTAAATGAGTTAAATACATGTGTTGCAAATGAATGAATCCAGAATACCAATCCGTGTTGTGCCAGAGAATCAAATAGAACTATACTAGAAGCTGAATCATAATAATTATCAAGTAAATGAAAACTATCAGAGAATGTACTCACATGTTGTCCAGAGCAGCGAATGAGGATCAATATCTAACGTGGTGTCACACAAACCTATATTTGAGCGATATAAAGTTATTTGGTGTTCTAGAGTATACAATGTATGTAAAATGCATTACTACATGCTTTTAGGCCGATTCTAGGTAGAAAGTAAACTATTGGTCAAACTAGGTCAACTATAACTAATTTGGTCAACCTTGGTCTACTTGGTCTCAATTGGTCAATCATTGGTCAATATCTAGGGTATTGTCTATGTGAACTATTCACTAAGCTCTAGGTCAAATATTTAGGTAGGTTGTAATTGCATCAAGACTACTACTATACTCTAGATACAAACATAAACATACAATATATGAATATACACATGTGAGCATGTATATTTGTCATTCATATATATATATACATATATGTATCACACATCTATAATACTTCTACAATATATACACCTACATTGCATGCCTAATATATATATATATATATATATATATATATATATATATATATATATATATATTAAAAAAAAAAAAAATATATATATATATATATATATATATATATATATATATATATATTTCAAAACACCCATTTTATTAATGGAGCCCAAAAGGCCAAACCTTTACAAGTATACCATGAGGAACAATTGAGAAGAATCAAAACGGCTGATCCGATGAGAGAAGAGAGTTCCAGAATCCCGTGTGACCATGATGGCAGTGGGTTCTCCTTTTGTGGCACTAGTGAATGGTTTCTCGGATAAGTTGGTTGGCGTTGTACTAGCGGCCCTCGTATCTAGCTTTGTTTTGATTTTTCCAGAGCACCCACGCGGCTGTCACAGCAGCGATCTGGTGGCCGTGAGACGTCGATGCCCAGGTTGTCATGAGGTGGTGGAAGTTGTCGCCCCCGTGAGACAGTTGGCAACGCTGGGATAGAGCTCTCCAGATCTGGATCGGCAGGTCCCCTTGACTAAGGATGTGGTTGACAGTTACCAATTGACGTTCTACGCAGCATATACAAGCGGATGCAAGACTGAACCCGATGGTATTAAGAGCGTCATCAGTAGGGAGGATATTACGAAGGGCTTTCCAGATGAGGAATGACCACTTATTTGGGATGCAGGTCTACCAGAAGGAGGCAACTGTAGGAGGTAGGGCCGCATTGCCTAAGATGACTCTTCTGGCCGACTTCACCGAGAATGCACCGTTAACCTCTGGCGACCACGCGAGCTTGTCAGCGTCCGTTCCGATCTTAATGCTATTACGGAAATGTAATCGACCGCCTCAGACCTGGCCCAATTCCGGATTTTGGTCCAATTCCAGGTGGTATTAGGAAGGTCCCATAATTCCTTGATAGTGCTGTTCCTGGGCACTGCAAAAATATCGGACATCAATCTATCGCCGACCCAGCATTCCAGGAATGGTGATGCTTCGCTGATTTCTACTTTTAGGCGAATCGTCGGCTCGGCCAGGGACCGCCCGATGAGAATACGACGCCAGGTCGCGGAGGATCTGCTGTTCGTGATGGCCTTCGACGGGTGGATATGTTTAAAGTATCTGGCCTTCATGAACCTGGCTCATAAGTTATTACTCGTGCGTAGCGTCCACCACAATTACATGGAAAAGGCATTAACGATGTGGGACAGTTTGGTGAATCCCAGGCCCCCTCCTCGGTGGTACAAGCAATAGAATCCTAGCTGGCCCAATGGTGGTTGTCATGACCGCCACTGTGTCCCCAGAGAAATTTGCTGAATAAGCTCTCGATGTAGGATAACACTTTCTTTGGGGGGGAACATGCCGCTAGGGTGTAGATGGGAATGGTTGAGAGGACGTATTTGATGAGGATCATCTTGCCACCGGGGGAGAGTGTGGCGTTGTGCCAGCCCTCGAGCTTCTTCCTGATGCGAGTGATCAGGTTTTCGAAAATCCCTGCGTTAGATCTGCCGAAGACAAGAGGACACCACAAGTAGTGGAGCTGGATGGGAAAAGAGGTGATGGTCGTAATGCTCTCCGCTTGCTCTCTCTTGAGGTTATGGTGGGTGTAGATAACACTTTTATTCGAGTTGATCTTCTGCCCGGAGCACCACTCGTATGTATATATCACTTCTACATTATGTCTAATGTATAATATCACTTAAACCTCTATTACTATTTACCTTATGGCATAAATTGTCATGCCCGAGAACCAGAATACTGGAGAGCAGGGGACAGACACAGCCAGCTACGTACATTTAAGTAAATCCTACCTCGCAATACGGTCATGGCTGTCTAGATGCATGAGGGTTTACTATAAGCCATTAGTCTCTTAGGGTCAAGAACAAGCCTAGTGTCTCAATCTCAAGCAAGCAAGTAAAAGTAACAAGATAGTAGATCATCAGACATACAAAGTAAGGCGTCCCAAACATTACATATTCAGATGATCATGAAGCTAGTCATACAAAATACGAAGACTAGCAAGAGTTTAAGTCATACATGATCAACCCTAGGATCTGTCAATCATGTTACAGCCATTAGGCAGACAGGAATATAAATTTAATACGAGCTAACACTTGCTCGGCGGCTAAAATCCTTAAAAGAATAATTTAGAATAGAGTGGGAGAGCAAATAAAACCACTTATTGCCAGGGTTGCGGCTAGTGTACACCATCTGGCTGGAAGGCTGGAAGATCCTCGGGTGCTACTCCGAAATCTGGCCATACAAAACCAGCTGGGTCATGTAGTGCCCCGACCCGCAAGATGCCTTATGATGGATGGTTGGTTCGATGAAGCCTTGTTGGACTTGAGATTATGCGAAGGATCGCTTGGAAGTCTATGCGATCGTGGCGGGAATCGTCCTATGAATGTGAGTAGTGTTGAACCCTTCAAAGATCCTTTAGCTTCACGCTTAAAATAAGGATGAGTATGCTATGTTTCTAGTTGAGTTTGTTCAATAACACCTTGCATGGAATTTAGAAAGATAATGAAAGATAATAATCACATGAACGTAAACTGTTGTGGCTAAGTGAATTGTATGCTTGTACGCTGTTACGATGAATTGTATGACAGGTGAAGGCAAAGTCCCAAATACTTGGGCAGTTGAGTATATCGAGCTTTGGCTCAATGAATAGATGGTAAAACAGATGCTAAGACCCAAGAACTGGGCAGTGAGTATGCTTGAATTGCATTCAAATAAATGAATGCTAAACAGATGCTAAGTCCCAGGAATTGGGCGGTGAGTACATTGAGTTTGGTTGGAAAGATGTTTGGTATCAAAGATGTGGCAAGGCATTGGGTAACAACATTCTATTATCCTATCGCCGATGTAGAATGTTGATTACGCCAAGACCCTGGATTGGGCAGATGATAATGTGAGCATTGGCTCAAGGCAAGATGGCTAGATGGCAAGATGGCAATACGAATGAGAATGGTGGCCGAATTACTTAGTTTTCCTTATCATGCATTATATGTTTTCTTCTTAGATAAGTTGCATATAGTTGCATGGTCATGGACAACTTGTCGACAAGGTGGTTTCTCGAACGGTATTCCTGGGCCATGGAACCCGGTTCGTCCTAGGGGAAACCAATGCCGAAGTAGTGGCAGTGCTGAAGTAGTAGCACGGTATACAGGACTTGCAGTGGGGCTAGCTACCTGCACTGGCAAGGGCGCTGTATACCTGTAAGACGGTCCAGGATGGCGTGTCGCCAGTGACCTTCATATAGATAGGTCGGGTGCTAATGATGTCTTATGCAGGCAGAGTAAGTTATTACTCAAATACAGGGAAGGATGTCGACTGTTGGTAAGAATCACCTGAACGGTGATATTCATATTGAATCATGATATTGTTTCTAACAATGTCTTGTGCAGGCAGAGTAAGTATTATAAATGTACAGGGATGGCAACACGACCGTGGGTAAGAATCACCAAAGGGTGATAACAGTATGCTTTTAATTATGTTGGCTATGAGATTTGCATGCTTTACTTCTTGTCGGCTATAACATGAAATTGACCCTAAGGCAACAAGAAAGACCACTGTTAATAATGTTCTGTAACATGATTACTTAGTGCTGTCTTCTTAGGTGAGTTGGGCCAGCACCGCTCGCCAGTACATTGATGATGTACTGACCTACGTTGTGGGCAATATTACAGGTGTTTGCTTGGGGGAAATCCTGTGAATCAGTGCTTGGCATCGATGAATCGGATGGGTGTGCAGAAGCTCTTCTTTCAAGATGATGTCTTCTGCTATACGGGACATAATGTATGGAACAGTGGAACTCAGATGTACCAGTGAGATTGTAGCCAAATTGGCAAGTCATTGTAAAGAAGTCGTTATATTCATTTGTAGCCTAAAGGGCAAGTGTATACATTCAGTTGGCTACTCAAGAGTCTTGTATTCAGTTGTAAACTCTGTATTTCGCTGCAAGTCTTGTAATCCATTTTGAATATCAATAAAGAGATACATTTCTATATAAATTGTGTGACTTCAATTTATCTGCTTGGTTCCGCTGCGTTGTCGATGTTTTCTGAGAATTACCAGGAACTGTAATGGTTTTGCCTTGTACAAGTGCAATCTAGACTTGTACGGTATCACGCCCAGTGGCTAGTTTTCGATCCTCCGGGATTGGGGCGTGACATAATGGTATCAGAGCACAGCTTTACGTCCTTGGATTCCTATTCGATTTGTTTCGAATCAATGTTGCTACTAAGATGATTCTAAGCTGCTTCCGCGATGATTCAAAGATTGCTTCCGCGATTATTCAAAGTTGCTTCCGCGGTGAATCAAAGTTGCTTCCGCGAATACTCAAAGTTGCTTCCGCGATGAAATCAAAGTTGCCTCTATGATGACTCATAGTGCTTCTGCGATTATTCTGTGTTGCTTCTAAACTATTCTATGTTGTACCCTTGACTGAAAGTCCGTTGATCATTCTAACCTCTCACTGGGTGTTCCATACAATAAGTCTAAATATGTGGGCTGTGATATGTGTGCTTTGTTGAATTTCTAAAAGATACCAAAAAGAATAACAATGATGCGATGCGTAAGTTTGTGATGTATGCTGGATGTCTTATGTGTGGGATTCTTTGAATCGATTGTTATGCAGCAATCAACAGTGGGTGATGGCATGGTATGTTGGAACAGAATGTGCATGGATTTTAGTGAATGGGAATCGACCGAATTTTGAGTCGGTATTTGTGGTCAGCATAACCACTGCAGGATGGATTGTCCATATTGGACGTTGGTTTGATGCAAAGGAATATTGTGTTTGGAATGACTTGAGCTCTGGGTGGTATATTACATATACCCTTGTCGTGATAAGATGTCCCTTGACCCTTGATGTGTATATGATTTTGTGATTGCTTTACCTATAAGGTAGTGGGTGGTATCGAATCGTAGCTGAGCTTACGATTGATACATGTTGGCTAGGCGTGTTCCTTGATTGTTAAGTTTGGATGACCCGTTGCGAGATTTTGATGTGTTCGGGTGAACCATCGCTAGACCTTGTCGGTTAGCATTAAGTTGGGTAATAAGAGAATTGAGAATATAAAATGATACCTTGGTTGGGAAAGAAAAGAATTTTAGATTCAGGCGAGTACTTGAATCAGTTGGGTAGAAGGATTGTATGCTTGGTAACGATAGTGTGGTGTTGCTATCGAATGATTTTGCGGGAATAACTATGGACCGAATATTGAACGATGTTGGAATTGAGTTAAAGAAATTGCATGTTGGATATCGATAGAACTGATGGTAATGTTAGACGCTTATCGGGATGTTGCGAATGATTTAGAAGATGCAGAGAGTTGCATCGACGACCAAAATGTTAGAGAATGGGCTTGTGGAATATATGATCTTAGCACGTGGTGCAGTGTGCTTGAAGGAAATTAACGTCCCGAATTAACAAGTTATGATCCTTGACTATTTTGAGGCATAGAGAATGGGTACTTGTCCCTTGATGTACGAAAGAGTAGATATTCCTTACGAGAGTCAAATGGCTGGAATACAAATAAGTATCGAGGTGCAGCGATATGTAATAGACCCTGTCAATAGATGATGTTGTCGCATGGATAACAAGTTTGGTGGGATATAGAATTGTGGGATTATGACTTAGCTAATTAAGTTATGTCATATGCAATTGGATGATCGAAGTAAGAATGGTAGATGATTGGTGCTATAGAGATTGGATTGGTGCATGAATAGTAAATCTTCTTATGGAATCAGAAGGAGATGATACAAAACTAATATTGATGGTTAACGTGAATTGCTAAGAGATGTCCGTATTGGTGTTAGAAAATTTATAAATGATGCCTCAGAAATATGATTATAGTTGCCTAATTTTTTTTGTTGGTTAAAAGAGTACGGACCGTATCGATGATCTAAGAATGTGGGAAACGATTATGTCACGAAGAGACCGTAGAAAGAGATCATAAGTGATAAACTATTGAGATAGCAATGTCGGATGATGACTCGAAATAGTTGACCCGATTGAATAGACAATTTGAGTACGATATGAGGATACAAGTTGGATCGAACAGATGCTATGTCTATGCAAATGGAAATTGAAAGTTGAATATTCTATTGAGGAGTCTTATATGATAGCTTCGAGATTGACCCATAGAATTGTGGGATAGAATTGTTGGATAGAATTGTCGGATAGATTTGGTCGGTTGCGGGTAAGTCTAGAATGAGACTTCGTGGGTATGACTCGAGTATGAGTACAGGTAGAAAGACTTGACCCTAGATTGTTGGCTAGTTGCCTAGATTGTCGGTTGGTTGCCTAGATTGTTGGCTGGTTGCCTAGAGTATCGGTTTGTTGCCTAGATTGTTGGTTGCTTGCTTAAGTCTCAGATTGGTTGGCTATGTTCTTCAGTTGTCCGTGTTGGGTATAAGTTCATAAGATTGGGGTGGCGTCCCATGTCCCTAAGTTGGTCAGACCATAGAGTTGCCCTATGTTGAGAATTGGTTGCCTCTAAGATAAGAGATAAGTATGTCCCTGATAGCTACTCATCTCATATGGGTTAGCTGAATGTCTAATTTAGCTTAGATTAGCTGACCGTAGAGACTTGATTGTATGCTAAGTTGACTATTTGGAAAACCGTAGGATGTCCCTATTGGTGTTGCGTGAGTATAGTTGGAATGAATAAGATGTGTTGGAATGTAGGCTTTGGAATGGAATAGATATTTGGGAAATTTTGATGTTATAATGTTGGATGGGATGACGGATCATGTTGGTTTCGGAAATTGAGTTGCCTTGGTTGAAATGTTGGGAATTGTTAGAACTGGTTGGATTGGTTAATTGATATTGAGCTGCGAAAATTATTGGTAGTACTTTGAGATAGTTGGAATAATTTCATTGACCGGATCAAGATTGAGGATAAGTATAATGACGGAATTGGATAGTGCATGTAGCCGAGATCGGCGAATGTGAATACGATTGACCCTCAGAATTAATGTTACTGGAATATGATAGTTGCCTATACGAGAGGATAAATATGTTGGCTTGATCAATACGAGAAAATGTTGGGGGACAGCAAGAAATATTGCTAGAGTGAAATTGTGGTACAAATTGAAGGATGGTACGATTTGGAAGATGGATCATGATTGGGAAATTTACAAGTTGCAAACAAAGTATATGGATGCGAACGATGATGAGTACAAGATTTGACCGACGAGAATCGGGGTATCGAAATAAAATGTGGCAATAGGATTTATCAACTTTGGTGGCATGGATGACAATAAACTTGAAAGGAATACTTGACATATCTAAGTCCGAATACTTTGGAAAATGTTGGATCGGTTGAGGAAAATGTCTTGATTTGAATTAGCAACATCTATTGTGTTATCAATTGGTTGGAGTATCGAATAAACAAAGTGGGATTATACGAGATGCTCAAAAAGAATTACTGATATTTGAAAAGGAAGGTACACCGTAGCTCGTTCGTTTTCTCTATCACTGAACTTGGCTGAAGTGCATGTATTTCGGGGACGCCTAAAATATGTGTATGATTCCGACTAAGTGGTATGCTGAATTCAAACGAAGCCACGGGAAGGATTATCATGTGCTAAGGATTTGCACGAGTGTCGGAGGAAAGATCAAAGATAGTAAACTATGTTGAATTATTTGGGATGCTGTATCGAGACGGTACATTACTTGAAATCAATCGAGAGATTGTGGATAAACATTAAATGGTGTAAGTTGGTTGTTGAGAAGTTCCATGAATAGTTGGTTGAAGTTTTGGGGATGAGTTTTGTTTTAAGTTTCGAGGACGAAACTTTTTCTGGGTGGTATATATTGTATTGCCCCGACCCGCAAGATGCCTTATGATGATGGTTGGTTCGATGAAGCCTTGTTGGACTTGGGATTATGCGAAGGATCGCTTGGAAGTCTATGCGATCGTGGCGGGAATCGTCCTATGAATGTGAGTAGTGTTGAACCCTTCAAAGATCCTTTAGCTTCACGCTTAAAATAAGGATGAGTATGCTATGTTTCTAGTTGAGTTTGTTCAATAACACCTTGCATGGAATTTGGAAAGATAATGAAAGATAATAATCACATGAACGTAAACTGTTGTGGCTAAGTGAATTGTATGCTTGTACGCTGTTGCGATGAATTGTATGACAGGTGAAGTCAAAGTCCCAAATACTTGGGCAGGTGAGTATATCGAGCTTTGGCTCAATGAATAGATGGTAAAACAGATGCTAAGACCCAAGAACTGGGCAGTGAGTATGCTTGAATTGCATTCAAATAAATGAATGCTAAACAGATGCTAAGTCCCAGGAATTGGGCGGTGAGTACATTGAGTTTGGCTGGAAAGATGTTTGGTATCAAAGATGTGGCAAGGCATTGTGTAACAACATTCTATTATCCTGTCGCCGATGTAGAATGTTGATTATGCCAAGACCCTGGGTTGGGCAGATGATAATGTGAGCATTGGCTCAAGGCAAGATGGCTAGATGGCAAGATGGCAATACGAATGAGAATGGTGGCCGAATTACTTAGTTTTCCTTATCATGCATTATATGTTTTCTTCTTAGATAAGTTGCATATAGTTGCATGGTCATGGACAACTTGTCGACAAGGTAGTTTCTCGAACGGTATTCCTGGGCCATGGAACCCGGTTCGTCCTAGGGGAAACCAATGCCGAAGTAGTGGCAGTGCTGAAGTAGTAGCACGGTATACAGGACTTGCAGTGGGGCTAGCTACCTGCACTGGCAAGGGCGCTGTATACCTGTAAGACGGTCTAGGATGGCGTGTCGCCAATAACCTTCATATAGATAGGTCGGGTGCTAATGATGTCTTATGCAGGCAGAGTAAGTTATTACTCAAATACAGGAAAGGATGTCGGCTGTTGGTAAGAATCACCTGAACAGTGATATTCATATTGAATCATGATATTGTTTCTAACAATGTCTTGTGCAGGCAGAGTAAGTATTATAAATGTACAGGGATGGCTACACGACCGTGGGTAAGAATCACCAAAGGGTGATAACAGTATGCTTTTAATTATGTTGGCTATGAGATTTGCATGCTTTACTTCTTGTCGGCTATAACATGAAATTGACCCTAAGGCAACAAGAAAGACCACTGTTAATAATGTTCTGTAACATGATTATTTAGTGCTGTCTTCTTAGGCGGGTTGGGCCAGCACCGCTCGCCAGTACATTGATGATGTACTGACCCACGTTGTGGACAATATTACAGGTGTTTGCTTGGGGGAAATCCTGTGAATCAGTGCTTGGCATCGATGAATCGGATGGGTGTGCAGAAGCTCTTCTTTCAAGACGATGTCTTCTGCTATACGGGACATAATGTATGGAACAGTGGAACTCAGATGTACCAGTGAGATTGTAGCCAAATTGGCAAGTCATTGTAAAGAAGTCGTTATATTCATTTGTAGCCTAAAGGGCAAGTGTATACATTCAGTTGGCTACTCAAGAGTCTTGTATTCAGTTGTAAACTCTGTATTCCGCTGCAAGTCTTGTAATCCATTTTGAATATCAATAAAGAGATACATTTCTATATAAATTGTGTGACTTCAATTTATCTGTTTGGTTCCGCTGCGTTGTCGATGTTTTCTGAGAATTACCAGGAACTGTAATGGTTTTGCCTTGTACAAGTGCAATCTAGACTTGTACGGCATCACGCCCAGTGGCTAGTTTTCGATCCTCCGGGATCGGGGCGTGACAGGTCAGGCCCCAGGAAGAGCAAGTGCCACAAAGAAGGCTTCACTTAAGAACTAAAACCAGCATATTAGCACATGAGACATATAGGATAATAAAAGACATGAGTTAGAGAAAACAAGACGATAAACGATAAGACAACTAAGGGACTATTCCGGTAGCCAAGTTACAACCCGTAAACCAAACAAGGACCGGGGTTATAACCCTTCACCTGAACAGAGCTTAGTCTCCAACCAATTATCGACAAGAGTAAAGCATAAAGTAATGTACAGTAATAACCATGTAGCAGTCTTGCTTAGATAAGACTAGGCTGGACTCCATTCATCATTCACGGCCAAACAATGTGTACGGCTTGATACTTTAACTAACTAGGGTTATCACAAGCCTAGTTACTAGCAAGATGCAATGAGATGTTCCAACAGCCACAAGCCCTGCAGACTTAATCCAGGTTATCCGGTCACAAGTTGAGAGAGTTAGATTAGGTGACTTAGAGGTGCAACACATGACAGTGTACTGGAAATGTGCCCTACTCGACGGCAGGCTACAAGTCCAATTAGAGCGCCCAGATAACGGGACTGCCTGTAGCTGGGAAATCTCTTCATGAACTATATGATCAATCTAGTCATTATTCTAGTCAGATTCAATATGAATCCCTGACCGTGGTAACCAGGAATTTATGTCCTAGACATGATGCAAGACGAGACATGTAGCTTATACAAGCACAAGCACCCACGGTGTCAAGACAAGAGTTACTTAGCAAGTCAAGATAGCCGTCACTACAGCATATCAAGATTATCATGCTAGGTTTACTTATCAAGAGTGCGCCACGACGGGCCACTATCATGTCATGTTACTTGTTACTTGTTACTGGCTAAGAGTGTGCCTTAACAGGCCATTATCGTGTTCTATCCTTACATTATCATGAATGAGAGAAACTTACATAAAATAGCTAATAACATATTCTTGAAGCCAAGGAAAAGATCTACAACTTTCATGTTGGAAGTTGGGGGAAATTCTGGCCACAATTCAGCCAAATAGGACATAAAACAGCCAAAATAGGTCCTATGCGACATTTTACGGCACTATTCATTCCATGCGGCACTATTCATGCTTATGCGGCTGCGGTACTATTCATGCGGCACTATTCATTCCAGCGACTGCGGTACTATTCATCTCATGCGGTTGTGGCACTATTTATGCGATACTATTCATTCCTGCGACTGTGGTACTATTCATCCATGCTACTGCGGCACTATTCATGCGGTACTATTCATTTCTGCGGCTGCGGCACTATTCATCTCATGCAGTACTATTCATTCATGTGGCTGCGGCACTATTTATCCATGCGGCTGCGGCACTATTTATACGGCACTATTCATTCCTACGACTGGGCACTATTTATCTCATGCGGCTGCAGCACTATTCATTCCTACGGCTGTGGCACTATTCATCCATGCGGCTGCGGCACTATTCATTTCTGCGGTTGCGGCACTATTTATCTCATACGGCTACGGCACTATTCATTCCTGCGACTGCGGCACTATTCATCCATGCGGCTGCAGCACTATTCATGTGGCACTATTCATCATCCCTACCAAAATCAGGACAGATGAACATAGAATGGCCAAAAATACTTTTGACCATAACTTTCTCAAAGCAAGTCGAAATCTAACTTTTCAAATGTCTATTTTGGGTAAAATCGAATTCTCTACAACATGGATCAATCAAAACATAAAAATAATGAAGTTTAATAGATCAAAACAAAAAAATGGAAAATGATACATACTTAGATCTAAATGAATCCATCCACCAAAATAAAAAATGTCAAGTTCTAAAGTGGCTTAAAATCAAGTAAGGGAGAGAATGGAGCAATAAAACTTGAGATCCATCATGAAGCAAGTTGCACTTCCCTAGGACTTGGTAGGTGGGAGGAGTAAATTAAGAAGATGAAGAAAATAAATGAAGAAGTGAATGAAGAGAGAGAGAAGGAGTTGGGTTATATATTAACCCTCTCCATCTCAAACCAAGCTAAGCCATGTCAGACCAAGTCAAATTGAACCGAACCGATCAAATAAACCAAGTCAAGATTAAACCAAGACTAGGCTAAGCAAAACAAGCCTAACTACGGTCCACCTAATAAATACCAGAAATCTCGTATACGCATATGAAAATACGTATAACGGGAAACGAGAGTGACATAAATATAGGTAAATAGTTTGAATACAAACATACTCAATCCAATCTAAGCCATAAACTCAAACCCTCTAACATATCTTACATATATACACATGACCCCTCAAATGCAGGACATCAACTGTGCTACAAAACAAAGCTATACTAAATGCTGATATCTTAAGGCCAATACCACAACCATCACTTGCACTCACTAAACCCCATCCTTCTACTCTCTTTGACTGATACCAATGCTGCTCTCCTATAGCATTTAGCCACTTCTACCATTTTTCTAACTTCACTCTAATACTCACCTATACCTGACATTGGCCTAACCCTCTACATAGACCCATTCCTTCTCATGTATCCTGCCACCACTCCACTGCCCATGCTCTCCTGCAAATGCTATAATTCAACCCCACTCCTAACACTAACACATATATGAATCCCCTTCAATTTCTCTTGATACCAACTGACACCAACTTATATCTATGTGTATACATCCAAGACACTCATCACTCATGACACACTGTTCAATGATACTCAATGGCTCGAGCCATTCCTTCCTATAGCTGCTGCTACCCAGATTAGTAGTATCAGTTGCTAAAGACCTATGCACACATGTGCACAGGTGGTGGGGGCCAACTTCCTTCTCTCTAGATATTGATACACTATATGAAATGGGACAGGTAAAAAGGTGGTATAAAACACTAAAACTGAACCCAAATGAGCTACAGCAAATTCCTCCTACCATCCAACCAATCTGTCATATGACACCCACACTTTCTCAAGGACGGAACTAATAGATAGATACCCTTACTGACACCCCCATGTCCCATGTATAGTGGTATGAAACAAGTTAGCATGGACTGTACAGGAGGTTTCCTATTTACTGTTGCAAGTTAAACAAGATTGATACTTCAAAGATAATGCACTGAATCATCTATCCATCTGAACCAAGGATAGCTATACACAAAGACTGGTACAACCTATCATTCAATTGATATATGAATTAACCATTATTTGATATAAACATGCAAGACAAAGCTAAAAGGTATCCTAAATAACTGATATTTAAAAACGGAAGTGACTATTAAGGATCCAGATGCAGGGCAAACCATATGGGAGATGGGGTCTGATACTAAGAGGTGCAATTAAACAATGGCAATGTGGAATGGACAGTCAATATAATTGATACCAATCTTAGGGTCTGACACATCCTAATACCAGGCCACCATCAATACTGAAATAAAGAGACAAGGACAGATCAAAAAGGATTTAGTTACTATATAGTACAAGGGTCTGCAACATACAGACCAATGTAAAAGTGACTAACACAATTGAAAGTAAGGGCTGATGTGAATCCCATTGGGACTGGACATGACATGTAAGGCATGGAGACTAATCTATAGGCTACGGGAATGATCAAATAGCATCTGAACATAACATGGGTCTGCTACTCAAAGCAGGGCACTCAAATGAAGACTGAACCTTACCTGTACGGGAACCACACTGCCCTTCATTTACATGGTCTGAAACTCTAAGAATAGGTAAGACATTTCAAGAAGATGTGGATCATAGGTTCTCATATAAACAGTTGAATGTGCAGAACAGTAACCCATGGTCCGAACTAATGGGCTCAACTGGCAGTACACATTAACTGGACGGATCAAAAGTGTGGATTGCATACACAATGCAAGCAGTAGGCAGATATACTTCCATATCTGTACAAAAGCAAGGTTGAGTAATACAAATGTAGTGAACAATGGATGCAGGAATTCTGAGCATTAGATGGACAACAATTCATATCCTATATGCAGGACAAAAATACAAAAGACTGAAATTAGTCAGTGATTGAACCAAATAATTATATGAGGATATGAACAATAGGATGTAGTAGTTGATACTAAGGGATATGGGTCTGAATAATGAAAGATGGGCAGAACAATAAGGAATGTGGACTAAACAGGAAGAGCAGGAACCACTGTAGGCAGAACAATATGATGTTCAAATTTGAACATCTAATAGTTGTGGTCATCAAGAAGGATGTAGTGACTAATCCAAGGTCTGAACCTAATGGGCTCGACTGGGCAATTATCCCGATCTGAGCATGGCATGTGGACACGGCATTTGACTGAATATGAAGGTAATACAGGATACTAAATGTAGTGATGTAATAATACAGGTAGTAGGCAAATAGAATGTAGGACATTGACCTGTATAAGGAATGCAGTACAGATCTAACATATGCAGTGTATTAGAGTACAGGCAGTGAACATTTAGAGCTAAAAGAGGGTTTGCATAATAAAAGAATCATGAAGAATGTAGTAGATTATGAACTGCAACACAAAGCCCCAACGGGACAGCACTGAACCAGACTAACCTTATGTACCAAGTCCCCATAACCAAATACTCCACCAATCCAACCTAAAATCACAAGACAACACCCAATATTCCTAACATATAATATAACCAATATAAAATATAGGTTAAAACTAAAATTTAAGTATCAAAAGTCCTAATAGTCATTTCATCAAACACTTGGTGTGTGTGTATCCGATACTCTCGCAATACGTACTCCAAATGGATTTGAACTTGACCCAAATCATTCCTAATGCAATGGGAGACCCTAAATGAATGAATCTATACTAATAAATGGAAAATTAGAGAGTTTAGAGGGCTCTTACCAATTGGGAGTTGGAATCCCAATGAACAATCCCTAGATTAGATCCCCTCCAAGCTTCAAGGCTTCAAATTATTCTAAATGCTCCGAAGCTAGCTAATAGAGGCTTGCTCTCTTCAAGGGGAAGAGTTTGCAATTGGTTTGAGGGAACTTGGATCAATTTAGAAGATAGAGGCAATTTGGGGAAGAAAACAAATTAGGGTTAGGGTTTGTAATGAAAGGGGAAAGAAGAAGGAAAGTTAGCTATTAATAGGAAGGGGAGGGACCTAGTTTGGTCGGCCAAGGGGAATTGGGCTAGGGTTTGTTTAGGTAAAATGTCTAAAAGCCTTCCTAAGTTGTCATGTAAATCCCCTTTAAGAAAAGGCCCGTTATGACTTATGGTTTAAGTTAATTAATTAATTCTAAATGACACTCTAGCTAGATTAGAGTCTAACTTAAGTTATCAAATCTCACTAACTAAGTTTTTATGGTCATGACTAACATCTAATCAATGTAGTTCTAAGATTTCACCAATTAATGACACTTACACAAATTATTAATTAGATAATATTAAAATAATCAAAATTTTATAAATTATCAAAATATCCTTATTCTAGAATATGGTGGTAACACACCCAGACTTGGCGAGTGTTCTTTGGCTTCGGCAGCCGCTTCGAAGGACTTGCACTGCCTTCAGAGATAAACTCCTCGTACGCTTGCTGATCGAAGCGCCCCACCAGTGTCTTTGGGAGGAGCCCAATTTTTTGTCCTATAATTGTGATACTACCTTCTCGTTGGAGGAGAAAGTGGTCCCCAGCAGAGTCATCGACTTATTTACCATTAAAAAGTATTGGAAGAGACTTTTATAAATAATAAACGAAACAGAGTATAATCTTGGATCCTCGGTAGGATCTCTTGAGATCAATTTTGTTTATCTGGGAACAGTGGCGATGGAGAGTTCATTCTCTACTCCGTTGACGATCTGACGATGATCACGATGCGAATACAAGTCTTCAGCTGGACGGTGATTCGGCTCTCCTAAGGTAAGCTCTAGTCCTCTGAATGTATGAAAAAACTGGGTGGTTGAGAGTGTGAAAGAAGGAATGATCCTTCTATTTATTGGTAGTAGAATGATCCATTCATACGGGCATATGCGATGTGCACATAGAAATTTTGCACGTAGGAACGCTACGCGCATGACTTTGTTGGGCACAGGGATGTTGCGTCCGGGAAGCTTGAACTAAATCTGGTATAACTGTTCTACTGGGCTACGGATGAGCTGACACATGGCAGTTGTTGGAATTCATTTGTTGCCAAGATCTTGGGTGGTTGGCACCCGTTCGTGAGCAGAACTGGGTCAATGACACGTGGTGCATGTACATTGCTTAAAGATCAAGCTCTATTTGAGAGATTTTAGATTTGATGCACTTGGGAGATCAGACGCATGAGAATACTTGGCGTGTGACTTCTAGCGATCAATAGCAAGTCTGAGCACATGGCTTTAGAGGCGTATGCAAAGTTTTGGGCGCATGGCTTTAAAGGCGCATGCAAAGTTTAGGTCAGCCACCTGGCGGAAGCTGTAACCGACGAACAAAATAAGATGGCATCTCTTAGTTTTTTGTGAAAAATGTCATCACTAATGTCTTCGAGTTGCGTGCTGCTGACTTCTGACCTTCAGCATTAAATGCTCTGATGGGTGACGTACTTTGTGTAGGCATATTTATATGTGGGCACATACTCTACGAAGCGCATCATTGTGGGGGCGCATACTCCACGGAACGACAGGGCACATGAAACTAAGGAGTGCATCATCTGTGAGACGCATCACTTTCGGTCAACCTTGTTTGAGCATTCCGAGGCTCGAATTAATGATTTTGACTTAGCTGAATTTTAGATGGCAGATTCATTATCATAAATGCTAGTTTCATCGCATTCACTTCGGAGAAGCTGTTATGTGGCACATGGTCTTGGCTCTACTTTGGCCTATAAATAGATGTGTTCGTGGTGAAGAAAATTTGCTTGTTCTCATTTTACCCCAATCCTCTTGTTGGGAATGAACTCCACCGATCCTCGTCTTTTGCGAGATGGTGTACTGCATGTTATGGATCTCCTCATTCAAAAAAGTCTCGATATTGACGATGAACTCCTTCAAAAGACTGAGATACGCCAATAGAGCAGTTCGTACTTGTGTATTTTACTGGCTACGTTCTTCTCCAAGACGATATCGAGTACCATGATATTGATTACTGGGTTTAGGGTTGATGTGCCTAACCCTCGTTATGCTGGAAGAGCAACATGACGGCAGATAATGCGCCTGTGCTGAGGCGAAGAAGTGATTCACTCGCGACGAGAAAGAGATGCGCCTATGTTGAGACGTCAAAGTGATGCGCCTATCCGTAAAGATTAGACTAGGCCATAGTAGATTTTCTATGTAAATGAAAAAGCCATGTAATAGATTTTAATGAATAATAAAATTCTTCTTTTCAAGCACTTTTATCTATTGTTTTTCTGTGATGCGCTAATGTTTTGGCGTATTTTGTTTGTGGTGCATAGGAATTTGTCCTCTGAGGTGCATGATTTTCCATTCTTCTTCAATGATTGGATTACTAGTTAACTTTATAATTTAGTAAATATTAGTAGAATTAAAATAAATTTATTTATTTTACTTAATAAATAAAATAGAAATAGAGTACAAATGAAATTAATGAAGGTTATAAGTTAATAAAAGCAAGTAAAAGAAAACAAAAAAGAAAGAAAAAGTAACCAAAAAGCTACATGCAACGAAACTTCTCCCATTCCTAACCTCCCAAACCACTTCCCGTTCTTTCCTAAACATACGACCCTACCCCTCCCATCAATTAACTCCCCATGACCCCCTTTCATATTCACCATTTGTAACTCCTTTTATTTCTATCTATAAAAAGATTAAATATTACGACAAAACTCAAGTCCTTACCATCTTCCTTCTAGAGCCAACCCCGCCGAGCTGTCGAGCCGCCGACCCGTAACCCGTCCGTCCATGAGCCGCCGACCAGCGATCCGTCCGACGACGCCGTTCGACTGACCCGATGCTATCCGCCGACGATGCCGTTCGACAGCACTCCGATGGCGATGTCCGTTGTCCGTCTGACCAGTCGCACCCTGTCCACCCGCAGTTCGAGGTCGACCAACTCTCAGCCAGCCAAAGACCTTATAGATTCGAAGCTATACGCACGTTCATCAGAGAAACCATTTTTGTAAGTTTACCTTCAATATTTATCTACAGCACCTACAACGGGTTCTTCTAAGGTAAAAGAACATATATGATATTATAGAAGTCGTTGTAATTCCTCTATGTAGCTACTGCACTATTCACATAGGATAGTTAATATAACCAAAGTTATTTCTACTATTTACGTGTGAGCAAACCCAAAAGATATGATAGTTTACTAGTTTACTAATTTATTTGTTTTTATGCTATGTCTCTCTCCTCCTCGTTGTCTCACTCTTTCAAGAAGATGAAACGATTTCTCATTTCTTTTACAAATAACCACCTACCAAAGATAGGGACTTAGAAAAACAAAATTTGCATAGACAATAGAAGATTATTCTAATTCTACCCACTCTTCACATGAGGAAATGTCATTTAAAGATTGTAAGTATATAAATAAGCTCTAAAAACTTAGACTAAATTGTATATTACCCCTCCCTTCCTTACAAATGGCATAAATAAAGATTTGTATATAAGCCCTTCACTTTTCTAAATTCTCTATCAGCCTATTTTCAATTTGTAAGACAATTTTTTGCTCACTCATCATATTGACATGAAAGTTGCGCCATCGGACTCGTCATGTGACGCCGGTCCTGTGACCCAAGTTTGGTGTAAATTTGAGATCGTTGACCGAAACACAGTTTTGTGGGCATCATAGTCTGAATCAACGAGCAATTTTTTTAATGGGATGATAGAACCCAATTATGAGAGTACAGTTGGGTTCGTGATGTCATACTAGATGCGTGGACATCAAGTTTACAAAATTTTGAGATACTTGACACTGACACGTTGTTCGGTGCGACGAGGGCTACCTTTGGACCCCATGTTAACTTAAAATTACCAATTTGTCCTGTGTTCAGACTTGGACGTGCGAATATCCATTTGTAGTTGTTTTTCTTATTCTGAAAAAGTTTGTAATATTTTTACAACATCCGGTGCCACTTACTTATTTCCTAGGACTCTACCTGATCATAGCCATACCATTGCTCAGGACCCAGGCAAGTGTACCTTGCCATTGTTAGTTCTTGTTGTACGTTATTTTAGTTACTTTTCTTGCTTCATGTTTAGCTTAGTTTATAGTTACTGTTTACGTAGGATATTGTTAATACTTTATGTACGAGCATATTTGGGTGTCAATGTCCGTACGTGGATTTTGGTTATTGACCTTAGACATAGCATTGCATTGATTATCGTGTTACTTGAGACATGATGGACCTAGGATAGTAAAACGATCATGAGACAGAGTCCTAGACATGACGGATTCATGGTTTTGACTCTGTGATAGGTTACAGGATTATTTACTTGACATTGTTAGTGTTATCTGACATGACCTGATAGATTAGAACATAGGGTGGGGAGAACATAGATTGATTCATCGGGCTACTATATAGAAACATATTAGTCATTGTCTCTATAGCCATGACATGGTTGTTACCCATATTGTGGTCTCTATAGCAGAGATTCAGTATTTATTGTACGCCTGAGGTCCCCCAATACGGTGCATTTGGCGTAGTTACTCGATGTACAGAGTTGTTTCTCGCTTGCATTTCACTTAGATGGATTCTTGTAGTTACCCTTTTTATATATCTTCTTTGTACATTCATTACTATCACTTGGCATGTTGTATTTTGTACCTTGTTATGTCCCCTGAGGACTTGGTCATCTCCACCAGGTATAGGCGAGGAGGAATATACTGAGGTCTACGGATTAGGTGTTGTTGCAAGAGACGTACCTATACAGGTGGACTAGATTTTGCCAGAGGAATTTGCCTGAGTATGTAGTCATCCAGTATTGGATGATTATTTTTTAGCTGACTTTATGATGAGACTTGTCATTTATTTTCTTTTGCTTATTGTCGGGATGTACCCATGACATTCTTTTAGTTCTTTACTTGCTGGAGAGATTTTCATGATATTCAGACTCTCTTATTTTATCATATCATGGTACTCATTGATATTTGATTATTACTGCGTGGATGAGATTAGCATTGTACCTATGATCATGTATTGTGAACTAAATTACATTAGATATTTACAGCTTATGTACTCACAAATGAGTATATTATATTAGTAGACTGTTGGAGATGTACTGCTGGCATGTTTCGTAAGCCTAGTCCCGCGTATTTTGGCATTAGGCGTTACAGAATTATCAAAAAAATACTAGCAGATTCAGGTTCATTATGGAAGATACTGCTTTTACGTGAGCTCTAAAAAGAAAAAATATGTGACACTGTCAACATGTGAGGCCAAATATGTCGTCGCTACTTTATGTGTTTTATTATGAAATTTGGCTTAGAAGTCTAATGAAGGAGCTTCACATGTCACAAGAGGAACAAATGGAGATTTATGTCGTGATATAAGTCTGCTATCACTTCGACGAAGAATCTAATCACATACATGACTATGATGTGGAATCAAGTAGTCTTACCCTCCAAGTAGTCTCACCTTCTTATACATGTTGAATGTGGAATCAATTTGTCAAAGCATAAAGAAGGCGAAAGATTTGATCCGACACTTTTCCAAAGAATAGTTGGAAGCTTAAGCTCCTTGACATGTATAAGACTAGATATTCTATATGGAGTTGGACTTATTAGACGTTACAGGAAATCGCCAACAACCACTAATGATTTTAAGCTTCTCGGATATAGAGATAGTGATTGGGCCAGAGATTTTAATTATCGAAAGTGTACTAGCAGATTCGTGTTCCTTATGGGAGATACCACTATTACGTGGAGCTCAAAAAATAATCAATGTGACACTGTCAACATGTGAGGCCAAATGTGTAGTCACTACTTCATGTGTTTGTCATGCAATTTGGCTTAAAAGTCTAATGAAGGACCTTCACATGCCACGAGACGATCCAATAAAGATATATGCCAACAATAAGTCGGCTATCGCTTTGACGAAGAATCCAATCTTCCATGATAGAGGCAAACACATCGACACAAGGTATCAATACTACATAAGGGAGTGAAATGCAACGAAGGAAGTGCAAATTAAGTATGTGAAATCTCAAAACCAAGTTGTCGGCATCTTCACCAAGCCACTCAAACTAGATGTATTGTTCAAGTTAAAATGTCTACTTGGAGTCACAAAATCAACTTTAAAGGGAGTGTTAAAAAATAAACTTGAATTGTGTTCCTGTTTTTAAGCCCACATATCTAGTCAGTCAATTACCATTGTGTTTTGTTTTGTTATTAGGTCTTTTGTTTTATGCTTGGTCTAATTTCTAGGATATTTCATACCTAGAATATATTTTTTTATAATTTTTAGACTATTCATCTTCTATATATGTCTTAATATTATAGGTAAAAAAGAGTTTAGAATGATCCTATATTATATTCTAATATGTATACTCTTCCAAAAGTCGTATAAATAAGGATCTATCTTTTCTTCCCATTTTGTACGCAACAAACATTACAAGCTTAGTGTTGTTATAAAGTTTTTTTTCTTACCATTTTTCTCTTTCACCAAATTCTTTTATCTACATATTCTCTCTCCAATTAGTTTTTTCTAGCTAGTTTGTTTACCACAATTCCAATAAAGTGGTATTAGAACGGTTGAAACACTACCAAAATACATGGATTTACCGACGGCCTTATCCGACGGTATTCCGTCGCCAAAACTAAATACCGACGGATTACCGACGGATATTTTGGTAAAACAGCCGTCGGGAATAACCTCGTCGCTAAAACATATCCGTCGCTACTCCGTCGCTCAGCGACGACTTAGCGACGGAATACCGCCGGCTCATTTAAATATATATAGCGACGGATTACCGACTAGCTTTCGTCAAAACATGTATCAGGATATAGGTTTAGCGACGGAATACTCCGTCGCTAAAGAGTCGGCAAAACCGTATCAGTGATTTTCTGATACGCAATATCCGTCGCTAATCCGTCGTAGATTTGTCGGTAAAAGCGTATTAGCGACAAAACATCCGTCGCTAACAGCAAAATTTATGGACATCAAACAGAACTAGGTCGACGGACATTCCGTCGCTAAACCGTCGCTCAATATAAAATCCTACAGATAGCGACGGATATTACGTCGCCAATCCGTCGCTTTATTGAAATGCTCCAGGTAGCGACGGTTTTTCCGTCGCCACTTCGTCGCTAAACTCAGTTTTTCCAGATAGCGACGGACTATCCGTCGCTCAGTAGTCGCCAGTCCGTCGCTAACTTCTAATTTTTGAAAAAAAAATACTGCAAACAGACTCTTTCCTGTTTGTACAACACATCCAACACAATTTCAAACATGCAAAATATCCATATACAACACCATATATCCATATCCAACACGAATATCCAACGTATCCAATATCCAACACCATATATCCATATGCAAAATATCCATATCCGACACCAATATCCAACGTATCCAATATCCAACAAAATATTACCAACACAATATATCCAATATCCAATATTAAATTATCCAAACATAAAAAAAAATATCCGAACATACAATGTATCCAAATGTCTACAAAAATTTCGGCAGCACCTCCTTTGTATATCAGATCATCGCTTATAATCCAGTGTAGGTATATATCCAAAAATCACATAGACGAAATATGCACATACGAATTTAATGCACACCAATTATCCAAGAAAAGACATCAATTATACTGAAGAGTAACCTAATATCCGTCGTTATACTGAAAATTTATCTTCAAGTGTGAGAACGGATGGCTCAGAATACACAACCCAAAATTCATTCTAGCATACATTAGTGTGAATCATCTATGTTCTGTACATATGGTGTAGTATATGATCTTATCGTATATAGTATTTGAAGAACGTAACAGAATCAAGATGAACTCACATAATGTAATACTAAGACATCATCTACTACTATATAAGATATAGTGATAGGTTGTAGTTTCATCATTGCCGAGGGATGAGGGTCGGAGGACAGTCAACTTATCTACGGCTACATAGTTTCTGCCTCGCCAGTCGAATGGCTACAGGGACTATATATGTCCTGATCATCATGTCGTACCGTAGATTAATGCAAATGGAGCTGGAAACAAAATACAGAATCCAATCCCTGGGTTCGCCGAAAATACAAAACACAGAATCCAATCCCTGTATTTTAAGTGTGAGAACGGATGGCTCAGAAGACAACCAAATCGGAGAGGATACTCCAAGAGATACATCTGAGTAGGACGTATACTCTGAGAGATCACCCTTACAGAAATGATATCAGTAGTGGTATCGAATGTTGGAGAAGATATTATCACAGTATACGTCCTCTCCTCCACGATGGCTCTAGACCCATCTGCTCGTCCCTGCTTCCATTCTTCTTGTTTGACTCTCTCAGCCACACATGATATCCAGCTCAAGTGTAGAGTAGGCAGAAAAGAAGGGGATAGGAATAGGAGGGGGAAGCAGCACACCGGCGGCATGACCCGGAGGAAGTACAGAGGTTTTCTTCAACATACGTAGGAGAACTATAAGGATATATGTAAACACAACATATCACCTTGTCAAAGACCCTAAATGTGACAACCATGTTACCGCGGTGTCGGAAGACTAACATGTCATAATTTTATAAGCCGTGTGTTTCGACATAATCCTCCCAACCAGATTTCAGTTCTATGTAATAATACGAGATTACGACACAGGAGGAAAGAGTTGGGATGATTATGTCAAAACACACGGCTTAGAAAATTATGACATGTTAGTCTTCCGACACCGCGATAACATGGTTGTCACATTAAGGGTCTTTGACAAGATGACATATTGTGAAAAGATATATCCTTATAGTTCTCCTACGTATGTTGAAAAAAACCTCTGTACTTCCTCCGAGTCATGTCG
Source organism: Iris pallida (assembly GCA_029216955.1). Classification (NCBI taxonomy): domain Eukaryota; kingdom Viridiplantae; phylum Streptophyta; class Magnoliopsida; order Asparagales; family Iridaceae; genus Iris; species Iris pallida. Next base: position 648,183 of record JANAVB010006390.1, read on the forward strand.
CCGGTGTGCTGCTTCCCCCTCCTATTCATGTCCCCTTCTTTTCTGCCTACTCTACACTTGTGCTGGATATCATGTGTGGCTGAGAGAGTCAAATAAGAAGAATGGAAGCAGGGACGAGCAGATGGGTCTAGAGCCATCGTGGAGGAGAGGACGTATACTGTGATAATATCTTCTCCAACATTCGATACCACTACTGATATCATTTCTGTAAGGATGATCTCTCAGAGTATACGTCCTACCCAGATGGATCTCTCGGAGTATCCTCTCCGGTTGGTTGTCGTATCATCATTGCCGAGGGATGAGGGTCGGAGGACAGTCAACTTATCTACGGCTACATAGTTTCTGCCTCGCTAGTCGAATGGCTGCAGGGACTATATATGTCCTGATCACCATGTCGTACCGTAGATTAATGCAAATGGAGCTGGAAATAAAATACAGAAACCAAAAAACAAAATACAGAATCCAATCCCTGGGTTCGCCGAAAATACGAAACACAGAATCCAATCCCTGTATTTTAAGTGTGAGAACGGATGGCTCAGAAGACAACCCAACCGGAGAAAGTACAAAGGTTTTCTTCAACATACGTAGGAGAACTATAAGGACGTGCTGGATTAGTATAGACTATTTCGAATTAGTATCGTGGAAGGTTTAGTAACAATTGTACTTGAATTTCAATTTGGATGTGAAAATCTGTATCGTAAGCCAAACTAAACATAATCAGTTCTATTTTACATGCTTAATTGTCAAGTATGGGAACGAATAGCTCAGAACACAACCCAAAATTCATTCTACATGAACTCACATAATGTTTACAGTCTTGGTCTCAACTGTCTTCGATTCTATGATCCCATGTCTTAGGTTAAATAAATCACTAACCTCATCACGGTGGGTCTTGGTGTAGCACTCAAATGTGGGGCACCCGTAAATTCGTCGAGTTTTTAAATCATCGACATTGAGTTTTAAACCCTCACGTAGCCTTTCTGCTTCACTTCTAGGGTCGAGCAGCATCTTCTTGCAAGCTTCGGTCTCCAGATACTTAGTGTCAAGATTCTGGACACTTTCGTAGAGCATGTCAACGCATCCTAGCGCCAATTTACTCGACAGGAAATTGACGCTAGGATGCGTTGACATGCTCTACGAAAGCGTCCAGAATCTTGACACTAAGTATCTGGAGACTGAAGCTTGCAAGAAGATGCTGCTCGACCCTAGAAGTGAAGCAGAAAGGCTACGTGAGGGTTTAAAACTCAAAGTCGATTATTTAAAACCTCGACGAATTTACGGATGTCCCATATTTGAGTGCTACACCAAGGCTCACCGTCTGTATAGTTCGGTTATTGGCGCTCGATGTCCCTGTGGTAAGGCAATGGATGAGGATATTGCGTGGGAGGGGGTTGCAGATGGAGGCAACAAGGATGGCGTGTTTGTGAAAGGAAGGAAAGGATACATAATCACAGACGATTTGCATGTAAGGCCATTCTATTCCATGGAGTCTGCGTTGTCTATTTTTCGAAAGCATGGGATCATAGAATCGAAGACAGTTGAGACCAAGACTGTAAACATTGGCCGCGATGAGGTTAGTGATTTATGTAACCAAATGTAGTAATCTTGTAATTTAAAGTTGGAAGAACATGCAAGTAGCCTTATATATAGTTGCTGCCTCCCCAGTCGAATGACTTAATTGCCAAGTATCGGAACGAATGGCTCAGAACACAACCAAAGATTCATTCTAGCATACATTAGTGAGTTCATCTTGATTCTGTTACGTCCTTCAGATACTATATACGATAAGAACATAGATGATTCACACTAATGTATGCTAGAATAAATCTTGACTTGTGTTCTGAGCCATCCGTTCTGATCAAGCATCTTCCTTCTCCTCTCCTCCACCATGGCTCTGAACCAATCTGCTCCTCCCTACTTCCCTTCTTCTTATTTAACTCTCTCAGCCACATATGACATCCAGCTCAAGTGTAGAGTCGGGGGAGAAGAAGTGGGCAGGAAGATGAGGGGGAAGCAGCACAGCCGGCGGCATGACCCGGAGGAAGTACATAGGTTTTCTTCAACAGCCGTAGGAGGACTATTTCTTCTACGGCTGTTGAAGAAAACCTCTGTACTTCCTTCGGGTCATGCTGCAGGCTGTGCTGCTTCCCCCTCATCTTCCTGCCCACTTCTTTTCCCCCGACTCTACACTTGAGCTGGATGTCATATGTGGCTGAGAGAGTCAGATAAGAAGAAGGGAAGTAGGGAGGAGCAGATTGGTTCAGAGCCATGGTGGAGGAGAGGAGAAGGAAGATGCTTGATCAGAACGGATGGCTCAGAACACAAGTCAAGATTCATTCTAGCATACATTAGTGTGAATCATCTATGTTCTTATCGTATATAGTATCTGAAGGACGTAACAGAATCAAGATGAACTCACTAATGTAATACTAAGACATCATCTACTACTATATAAGATATAGTGATAGGTTGTCATATCATCATTGCCGAGGGATGAGGGTCGGAGGACAGGCAACTTTATCTACGGCTACATAGTTTCTGCCTCGCCAGTCGAATGGCTGCAGGGACTAATGCAAATGGAGCTGAAAAAATATTCATAAACCAAACCAATATATAATGCGTGGCTGAGAGAGTCAAATAAGAAGAATGGAAGCAGGGACGAGCAGATGGGTCTAGAGCCATCGTGGAGGAGAGGACGTATACTGTGATAATATCTTCTCCAACATTCGATCCTACTACTGATATCATTTCTGTAAGGGTGATCTCTCAGAGTATACGTCCTCGGGTCATGGGTGCCATCTGGTAAGTATATGTAACAGAATGTAAAAGAATGTAACAGCTCAAATTCAAAAACCAAAATCCCCATGCCAACATGAATCATAACATATAACTTAAACCCAGACATGACATAGGATTAAACCTAATGATTTAATCATCTTCTTGCAAGCAGTAAACACAAACAATGTACTAATTCTCAGTTTGTGTGTCCGTATGTCTGTGTGTCCGTGTGTCCGTGTGTGTGTGTGTCTGTGTGTCCGTGTGTCCGTGTGTGTGTGTGTGTGTCCGTGTGTGTGTGTCCGTGTATGTGTCTGTGTCCGTGTGTGTGTGTGTCCATGTGTGTGTGTGTCCGTGTGTGTGTGTTTGTCCGTGTGTGTGTGTGTGTCTGTGGGAGAGGAGGAGGCAGCTGCCCGCCCCCTCCCACCGCCCCCTCCACACCCCCCGCCCCCTTCCACCGCCGCCCCTCCACACCCTCCGCCACCCGCGGCCAGCCCCCCTCCACACATACCCCCCCCGCACCCCGCGGCCAGCCCCCGCCCCCATCGTACCCCCCCAACGCTGCCCGCCCCCTCGATCCCACCGCCCCCTCCACACCCCCCGCGCACGGCCAGCCCTCCTCCGCAACCCCCCGCACCCCGCGGCCAGCCCCCGCGCGCCCCCATCCCTCCAACGCTTCCCGCCCCCTCCCACCGCCCCCTCCACACCCCCCGCCACCGCCGCCATCGCCGCCCCCCGCAGTCGACGCCGCCCCCGCAGCCCCCGACGCCCCCGGCCCGCTGCACCCACGACCACCGCGCGCGCGCGAGAGAGAGAGAGAGCGAGAAAGAGAGAGAGAGAGAGAGAGAGAGAGAGAGAGAGAGGGAGAGGGAGAGGGGAATACCTTTGGGAGAGAGAGAGGAGAGGGGGTCGCCGATCACCGCCGCGGAAGAGAGAGGAGAGGGGGTCGCCGATCGATCACCGCGGGAGAGAGAGAGAGAGGAGAGAGAGTGAAATTTGGGGGGAATGAAAAAGTTCCCCCCGTCGTTTCAACTTAAGTCTGGAACGTAAATTTAGCGACGGAGTAGCGACGGATTATTCCGTCGCTAATGCGTCAGTAAATCTCGCGCGTGTAGCGACGGATTATTCCGTCGCTAAGTCGTCAGTAAATCTCGCGCCAATATTTTAGGCTTTTGCCGCCAAAATGTCCGACGTTCTAGTGACGGATATAAAACCGTCGCTACATGGCCGACTACCTATCGACGGCATAGCGACGGATATGGACATAAAAAAATAAAAAAAATCCACTGCTTTCCATCGGTATTCCGTCACAAATCCGTCGGGGATCCGACGGTGATAGCGACGGAAAATGTCCGTCGCTAAATGGCCGTCGCTAAAGTACTGTAATTTGGTAGTGAAATATCCAACAAACTACTATAAGAGTGGTTGAAATATCCAACACTATTTGGACTCTGTGTAATGAGTGAAAAAGAGTTGATCGGAAGTCAGATGACTGCCCAAACTCCTGGATTCACCTAATGCAATTAGAACTAGTTTACCCTCAGGTTTCATGTAAATTCCCATAAAACAATTCTCATCCACCTTCGTCAACGTTCCAAAGAGACTCTTAAGCAATTGATATCTGCTATCGCTCAGAAGATTGAACAGCGAGGGCCTCTATCTGTTTCACTTCGAAAGCCAGTTCCCTAGAGAGAACCTCCTTTCTTTGCCGCCCGCTGCGCTCCATCTTCTGTTGATCGTTGATCGAACACAGGACTTCGTACTTTCGCCTTTCCCTTCTATCCTATTTACTGGAACCTCTCTCCAAGTCAACTTTCCTTGCATTACATCTGAGAAAGACACTTAGCATAGGAGTATATCTCCACCAAACAAAGACAAAGAAAGCCACACATTAAAACACACTACTTCGCATCGACGGACTACTTATTGAAATCTGTTGGTGTTTTTGCCTTTGGACTAGAAAAGATAGTCCCACATCGGCTACACCAAATGGTGAGTATCTCAATATAATGCATTGCTTGTGTTGAGGTGTGCACATGAGGTGTAGTGGGGCACAAGTTTGTACCATGTGGGAGTATTTTCCTAGAAGGAAAAAGGATTAAATCCAACAAGGATGCAAGTTGATTTTTGTTGTGCGGACTCGGACTCGGACGCGAACTCCAAGATTGTCTCGTGCATGCACGGGAGTGTTCGGGGGGTAGGCGTGGACTGGCACACTTCTATGCTGATTGTGGGATGATCTAAAATATCAAACTCTATTTTTGAGTATTGGTATTTTAGTCCCATATCGGATAGGAGAAGAGGTGAAGTCTCAACTCCACTCTATAAATAGAGCCCCTTGGCCTCCTTTGAAAGATGCACCAAGAAGAGAGTTGAGGGAGTCTGTTAAGTCCAGGAAGCCCGTTCAAGTCTCAAATATTGACTTACGAGCGTTCCAGAAGTTCTTCGTGAACTTGATGGTTCCTGGAAGATGCTCGTGCTTGTGTGGGGCGAATAAAGCTTTGAGCAACGGTGGTTCATTCACCCCAGCATCTCATTCTCGCCTGTCATCGCTGCTGTTGCCTTTTATAGTAACTTCTTTTTAGAAGCTCTACTGTCGATAGTTGCTTACACAAAGTCTCTTTAGATTTTTTGTGTATTACGTAGAATCTTTTTAGATCCTCGTAATTCAGAATTCTCCAGGATCTCTGTTGCACATCTTCTTTAAGGTGCTGCATTTGAAACGTTGTGTGTACAATTGTTTCAGTTTCAGAATTTTCTATCGAAAATTGTGCCTCGGCACTAACAATCTCAAAACTTTATTGAGAAGATGGATAATTCTCGTGCTTCGCTCATCGATACCGGCTTTAACAAGTTGGAGAAATTCGATGGCGAACACTTCCAGATATGGAGACGAAAGGTCACTTTAAATCTTCAACTCGTGAATGTTGATCACGTGCTGTCAGAAGAAGAACCGATCGTTCCAACCACTGGATCTGCTGCGGCTGTGGCCGCTGCTACGACCAAGCAAGCGAAGTGGAAGAGAGAAAACAGTATATGTAAACTACTGATACTCAATTCCATGGAAGACTCTCTGGCAGAGTCCTACTCCAAGAAGACATCTGCCAAAGAGATATGGGACTCCTTGGGAAAGCTCTATGAAGATAACGAGAACCGGTCCAAGATCTTCATGGTAGAAAAATATCACAAGTGAACCTTCGAAGACGAGAAGGCGATGCTGCCCCAAGTGAAGGAGTTTCTGAAGTTGCGTCAGAAACTAGAAGACGAGAACATGCCCCTCGTCGACAAGTTTGTCGTTGGAGGGATCGTCGCGAAACTTCCTACAGAATGGAGCAACTTCTATGCAAGGATGCATCGAAAGAAGATGGAAATTAGCTTGGAAGATTTCTTGCAAGAGATCCATGTTGAGGACGAGATGCGCTCTCAACAGAAGATGGATACTCTGTCCAAACAACTGGCGAAGGCAAATCTGGTCCAAACCAGAGAGTACCAGGGGAAGCAGGCTGTTTCTCATCGCAAAAAGAAGGACTTCACGAATCTGAAAGTGAAGGGTCCTGCTTTCAAGCAGCAGAAGTCCAAGTCCCATGTGACTTGCTTCAATTGTGGCAAGAAGGGCCACTACAAATCCGAATGCAAGTCCAAGCCCAAAGAACAAGGTGAGCCTAGTAAGGTTTCTATGATTACTAATCTAGTTGCCATGATAGCACAGGTTGCAACTGTGGGGGCTGACTTGGACTGGTGGATAGACACTGGTGCGACCTGCCATGTCTGTTTAGACAAAGACTGGTTCGTCTCTTATGAGCCAACTTCAGAGAAGGTCATAATGGCAAACCAGGCACAAGCTGAAGTACTGGGGATCGGGACGGTGGAGCTGAAACTCACATCGGGGAACACTCTGACGCTTCAAGGTGTGAAGCATGTTCCAGTAATTGCTAAGAACCTGATCTCTGGAAGTCTGCTCTGTAACGCAGGCTTGAGGATGGACATCAATGCTGGCCAGTTGGTGATGTCCAAGAAGGGTATATTCTTCGGGAAAGCTTTCCAAACTGAAGGAATGTACAAGATTCAGCTTGTTGTAACCCAGCATGATAATATAAATACAATCACTTTTTCTGATTATTCTCTTGAGTTGCGGCATAATAGGCTAGGACATGTTCATTGTAAAAGGATAAACAAAATGTCTAGTCTAGGACTTATCTCCAAGTGTGGGGGTAAGGTAGAGAAATGTGAAGTATGTGCTCAGACGAAGATCACCAAGAAACCCTTTCACAGGGTCCATCGAAGCACAGATCTTCTGGAGTTGGTTCACTCAGATATCTGTGACTTCAAACAATTCTCTACAAAGGCCGGGATGAAGTATTTTATTACTTTCATCGACGACTTCTCAAAGTATGCTTTCGTCTACTTGCTCAAGTCTAAAGACGAAGCATTCGAGAAGTTCAAGGAGTTCAGGGCCGAGGCTGAGCGGCAAACTGGATAACAACTCAAGAGGTTAAGGAGTGATCGAGGCGGGAAGTATCGGTCTCATGAATTCTTATCATTCTGCAAAGAACATGGAATCATCAATGAGACAACGGCTCCGTACTCTCCTCAATCCAACAGAGTAGCAGAAAGGAAGAACAGAACGTTGACAAAGATGGTGAACTCCATGCTGTTGACTGCGGGTCTTCCAAAGTGTTACTGGGGAGAAGCTGCACTAACGGCAACGTTCATTCTGAATAGAGTGCCATATGCAACTTCCGACATAACTCCTCATGAACTCTGGTTCAAAGTCAGACCTAACTTGAATGTCATTCGAGTGTGGGGGTGTCTGGCTTATGTGAAGCTCCCGGATCTGAAGATTCAGAAGCTGGGGACAAGGAATACGAAGGCGATCTTCTTGGGGTATGCCGAGAAGAGTGATGCTCGAAGATTCCTTGATATCGAGTCAAACTATATCATCGAATCTCGCGATGCTGAATACTTTGAAGACAAGTTCGCAAAATACAAGAATATTGTTCTCGCAGATCTTCTGGAGAATGATGAGGGTACAAAGCAGACAGAAGTCTTTAATGAACCAGTAGTCCAAGATGAAGCTGTCGTCAAGGAGACACCAGCTGAACCAGAACTCGCTGAGTCGTCAACTAAGCGAACGAGGAGGCCGAAAGACTTCGGAGATGACTTCGTCACCTATCATGTGGAAGCAGATCCGCTTACCTATGATGAGGCGATGAAGACCAGAGATGTTGTATTCTGGAAGGAGGTGATAGACAACGAGATTGACTCAATCACCTCCAACAACACATGGGTATTGGTTGACCTGCCAGAAGAAGCAAGACCCATCAGATGCAAATGGATCTTCAAGAAGAAGATGAAAGCAGATGGAACTATTGACAATTTCAAGGCCAGGCTAGTAGCCAAGGGGTTTGCTCAGAAGCAGGGGATCGACTACTTTGACACTTATGCTCCAGTAGCTCGGATGACAACCATCAGATTGATAATTGCTCTAGCAGCAATACACAAGCTGGTGATACATCAGATGGATGTGAAAACGGCATTTCTTAATGGCGAGCTGACCGAAGAGATCTACATGCAACAACCAGAAGGTTTTGTCGTCAGAGGTCTGGAAGACAAAGTCTGCAAGTTGATGAAGTCTCTGTATGGTTTGAAACAAGCTCCTAAAATGTGGCATGAGAAGTTTGACAAGGTGATAAGGTCAAATGGCTACAGGGTCAGTGAAACAGACAAGTGTGTCTATACGAAGTTTGCTGACGGAAGAGGAGTAATCGTATGTCTTTACGTGGACGACATGCTAATCCTAGGTACGGATTTAAGCTGCGTCACAGAGACAAAGAAATTCCTCTCGACCAAGTTCAGTATAAAGGACTTTGGGGATGCCGACGTAATCTTAGGGCTCAAGATCATCCGGACAGGCACTGGAATAGCGCTGTCACAATCTCATTATATTGAGAAGATGCACACTCGCTACGGATATCAAGATCTTCCTTTTATTGATACACCGTACCGGAGTGATCAGAAGCTGGAGCCAAATTCGAGGGAAAGCGTCAGGCAGTTGGAGTAAGCTAGCGTCATCGGAAGCTTGATGTACGCTACTATTGCCACAAGGCCTGACATAGCTTTTGCAGTGGGAATGCTGAGTCGGTTCACTAGCAATCCAGACGTTGAGCACTGGAAAGCTGTGAAGCGTGTTATGAGATATCTCAAGAAAACTCAAACATTTGCACTTTTCTACAGCGGAGATCCGTCAGTAGTGGAAGGCTTCAGTGATGCTAGCTGGTGTTCAGATATGGAGAGCGAGTATTCCACAGGTGGATTCGTATTCGCCATGGGCGGAGCTGCTATATCGTGGAAGTCGAAGAAGCAGACTATGTTATCTCGCTCCTCCATGGAATCTGAATTCTTTGCATTGGATGCTGCTGCAGATGAAGCAGAGTGACTTCGGGAGCTCATGTATGATCTTCCGATGGTTGGGGCTCAGATACCGATAATACCGATATACTGTGACAACCAGGTGGCAACAGCAGTGGCATCAAATGAACTCTTCAACGGGAAGAAGAGAACGGTACGGTTGAAGCACAGAGCAGTACACGATCTTATCAAGAGAGGTGTTATTGCAGTGATTGATGTTCGGAGTCAGGAGAACCTGACGGATCCGTTCATCAAGGGCCTCAAGCGCCAGCTGGTGGATGACAGCTTGTAAAATGGGCTTGAAGGCATTCTGATATTATGTTATTACATTCCTACCATAAAGTTTTATGCTATTAGTTCAAAGAGAAATCTACTAGGCATCTAGCTTTTGGTTCAAGGGAGGACTATTAACCAGAAGAATATCAGGAACGGTGGGTACTTGTCCTATGTAACATGGAGAGGTTACGGACCTACAACCACTGTTGTCTACTGTTGTTTTCTGCAGAAAACGGATCCTGTGGAAAGGTTGGCTTAAATGCCTTAATGAGTTCTCAGGCAGAGTGAATGCCTGGAGTGCATTACAGGAAGCACGGTAGCGCAGCACTACAAGGAGTGTAACTCCATGCTACAGTGGGGTGACTGCACCATGAGGTTCCCAGGTAGGGGTAATGTCTCGGCTTTGCAAGCCAAGCCACAGCGGAGTAGCACCGCAAATAGGCAGGTAGCCTAATGCTGTATGATAATCGTAATAAAGAGAGGTAGACAGCACTACAAAGACGACGATGTCCTCATGTTACAGTGGCATGACACCACGAAGAGGTACCAGGTAAGGTAAAACCTCGGCTTTGCGAGCCATGTCATAGCGGCGTAACACCGCACGGAAGCGCAAGGCTTCATGCTGGGTAGTTTGGCACTACAAAGAGGCCTGTGCCCTCATGCTACAGTAGTATGACACTACGATGAGGTACCCAGGTGGGGTAAAGCCTCGGCTTTAAGCCATGTCATAGCGGCGTAGCACCGCAAAGAAGCGCAATGCTTCATGCCATGACTCTTTATAAAGAACTCACCTATAGTGTATGGACAGAGATATCAGGCCGTCTCTTGAGGGTAAACTTGTAGACGCCCAAAAATTATACACTGAAACCAGGCTGGCACAAGGCCTTCAATGTGCAGCCAGAAGCACAGTTGATGTCATTATGTGAGTAGAAAGAATTGCAGTTATGGTGCAGAATTCAAGGCTTAGTCTATTCTTGTATCATGCTGTTATTTAACCTATGCGGGAAGATTCAAGTCGTAGCGACATCTCTCCTAATGCATGATGGGCAGTCACTGTGGGGAACGCTCAACCCATATATTGAGATATGTGGGGAATTGTTGGTGTTTTTGCCTTTGGACTTGAAAAGATAGTCCCACATCGGCTACACCAAATGGTGAGTATCTCAATATAATGCATTGCTTCTGTTGAGGTGTGCACATGAGGTGTAGTGGGGCACAAGTTTGTACCATGTGAGAGTATTTTCCTAGAAGGAAAAAGGATTAAATCTAACAAAGATGCAAGTTAATTTTTGTTGTGCGGACTCGGACTCGGACGCGGACTCCAGGATTGTCTCGTGCATGCACGGGAGTGTTCGGGGGGTAGGCGTGGACTGGCACACTTCTATGCTGATTGTGGGATGATCTAAAATATCAAACTCTATTTTTGAGTATTGGTATTTTAGTCCCACATCGGATAGGAGAAGAGGTGAAGTCTCAACTCCACTCTATAAATAGAGCCCCTTAGCCTCCTTTGAAAGATGCACCAAGAAGAGAGTTGAGGGAGTCTGTTAAGTCCAGGAAGCCCGTTCAAGTCTCAAATATTGACTTACGAGCGTTCCAGAAGTTCTTCGTGAACTTGCTGGTTCCTGGAAGCTGTTCGTGCTCGTGTGGGGCGAATAAAGCTTTGAGCAACGGTGGTTCATTCACCCCAGCATCTCATTCTCGCCTGTCATCGCTGCTATTGCCTTTTACAGTAACTTCTTTTTAGAAGCTCTACTGCCGATAGTTGCTTGCACAAAGTCTCTTTAGATTTTTTGTGTATTACGTAGAATCTTTTTAGATCCTCGTAATTCAGAATTCTCCAGGATCTCTGTTGCACATCTTCTCTAAGGTGCTGCATTTTAAACGTTGTGTGTACAATTGTTTCAGTTTCAGAATTTTCCATCGAAAATTGTGCCTCGGCACTAACAAAATCTTCTAGAAAGAGTCGACGGACTCTTCTAGTCTCCGAGGATATTCCTCTCATAGCTTGATTCATACATACTTCACTAGGTACCCAATTCATGCCCCGGGGTCCTACATAGTTGGGCCGGAGGCACCAAATTAAGTTTTTGATCTAAGTGAAGAAAAGAAACTTATTCATTCATGGTCATCTGATTATACAGTTATTACACGTTCCTTTATCAATTGATATGTATATGTTTTTCTTTTACATGATATAGCAAGTATAGTTGTACTAGATATATTGTGGGACGTTAACAAATCAGCAAAGGCAGTTGACTGTGCTTGCACATTAAAGTTCATCCTTGGAGTTGGGGGAGATGCTGTTCTTTGGATTTGGGGATGTCTTGACAGGATAAGAAGGCTCCATGGCTATACCACACAGACCATGGCTGGCTCGGATTCCACGCTGCATCCTGATGTAGCCCTTCTCTCCCCACTCAGCTCCCCAGGAGTTCCTCACAATCCAGTATTTGGTTCCGTCGCGTGTGGCTCCATATCCTACCACCGCAACTCCATGGTCAAGCTCGGTGCCGCAACTGCCAGTGAACACACCCTGCCAAGCCAGTGGAGTTTTTACACCATTTCCATTAGATAATGGGCTCATCATATGGTATAGTTATAGGTGATTAATTGGTACTAGCTAGCTAACCTCTGAGTAGAACTGGAATGCCATGCCACTTGCTTCGATTGCAACTGATACAACTTGGTTTGCGACAGCTTTCATTAGCGCAGCCTCATTGTTGGCAGGAACGTTTTGGTATCCGTCAATAGTCACTACCGGAGCTGAACTCTCCTGCAGAACTCAACAAGCTAGTGTGTCACAATTAAAGTGAACGTTACGTGTTGTCAAATTAATTTACAGAGTACAAGTAATTAATTACTTACAGAGGCACAATATCCTTGTTCTGCAGTGTAGGGATAGGCAGACTCCGATGTTATTCCCCCATTACTCTTGATGAACTCAAAGGCATAGTCCATAAGGCCACCGTTGCATCCTTGGTTCTGGTCCGTGTCGCAGTCAACAAGTTGTTGCTCCGACAATGGTACAAGCTGATTCGTCTTGATCTTGTTGATTCCCTCCACCGAGGCTATAGTGGAGAATGCCCAGCAGCTCCCTGAAATGAATTATATATCATATGATCAAGACATTCTTCTTCAACTAATTGGTATGTTACTTACTGTTTCTTGCTCCCAAAAACTGACCGTACGTTAAGATGATTTTATGATCCGAATTATTTGAATTTGAACTTACCACACTGTCCTTGGTCCTTGACCGGGGCGACGGCACCCTGAGTCCTCCAATCGACCGAAGCAGGGATGCTATGGACATTTTCATACATGAAAGACCCACCGGCTTTGGGGGTCCCTCGCTGTGTCCTGTGGTGGTGGATCTTGGAACCGGCGTAGGTGCTCCGGAACTCCTGGTTAGTCATGTCAGCAAACTTGTTGAGTCCGAGCTTGTAGGGAGCATCATTCTTGTTGAACTCATGGATGAACTTGGCATTCTCCTTGAACACGTTGAACCGCTTATTCTTCTCGTTGAGGTCCCTCGACACCGTGTGGTGGCTCCTCCACCTCTCGTACAAGCTCCACAGGCTCTCCTCAGAGGCCAAATCCTTCTCGTTGAAAGGAATGCTGCGCGCAACTCCTACAAAAGCTAAGGCTAGTACTAGTGCCAGCAAGATGGACTTAGCCATTGGCATATGTTGTTAGATGAGATATAAAAGACTGGGTTTTGAGTATGGGGATGGAGGGAGTAGGGGTTACTTTTATAGTGGTAGGAAGAGAGACTTTCTTACTCACAAGCAAAAGTGGATCGATGCAGCAAACGTTAGTGTTTCTTGTGGGGATGAAACTGCTAAATTCGTTACAAACTATGGACAGAGGTATTATCTTGGTTTTATTTTTTGGACAAAAATCTAAAAAAGCTATAATTATTTCCTGTTCTATGAATGATAATTAACTAAATACTACCCAAGTCCAAACAGAAATCAATCAATATAAAAAAAAAAAAAAAAAAAAAAAGGGAACCATCTTCTGGCTAATCAAAATGCATGAGTTTGAGCTGATACGAGTCCGAGACTGCTGTCTACTTCTTGTCCTACCGAGAAAATCTGAAACTGTAGGTTTAAGCCTGCAAGTTAAAGAAGCCATGGAAGTGCAGTAGCAGTAACGAAGCCATCATTCCATTATTTGGGATTGGCAGTGCTAGGGAAGGTGAGAATGAGCTACCTACCTTGGCTATAATGTGAACTTCGTGAGGTTGAAGACCGGCTGTGCTTCAATATGAACTTATGTAATCTTGAGGATTTGGACTTTTTTCTGTGGATCTCTCCATTGAAACATAACTTTGTGGTAGTCAATTAGCTCAACTCTGCGATACTAATATGTCCACAAAAACATTAATACCAGTACTAACTTCTATTTATTATTATGCTGCTGATATGTTGTTTTATCAAGACCATGTGTCATTTGTTTTCTCAAAAAAAACCATGTGTCATTCCTTGCATGAAATTCATGACCTCTAGTTTGTATCAATAAACTGAAGAATAGATACAAAATACTGAAGTGATGCTATTCAACGTTAATTTTCGGTATTGTTTGTTGATCGGTTTGATAGCATCAGCCTTTGTTGTTCTGTTTGACTCATGAATTGAAAATTAACTGAAACGGAACACCTACAAAAATTTGTACGTAACTTTTCGGTCTGACATCATTTTTGCATAGGATACCATAAAGGAAAAGTAACTACAAGACGCACACATACAACCGTGCACATCACCCTCATCGACCGTGAGGCATCAAAATTCAACATATGAGACTTAAATCTAACAATATTTGAAGAATTGCTCAATGAGTTTTAATTATGATTAAAATCCAGTTGCTTCTGGCTGGGTTAATTCTAGTACAACGTTAAGTCGGTATTAAAATGAAATTAATATAGTGTCAACAGTAGATGGACTGCTTCTGAATCCATTGGTTTTGCTATTGGAACTTGGAAGCTTCCTTGAATGGACTAGTTGATACTCTCTTTTGGTGGCAATTGTATTAAAATGGTTGGCGATGCTTACAATTAACGGATCCAATTATTCGGCCCCTATGTCGTTGTACAGCAATAGCAATCAGGCAAAAGTAGTGTTGGGTAAGCTAGTACAAGTCTTTACTTTTACAACTTCTCCACTTCATTTTGTAAGACAAACCAGGCAGGCCATCTTAACATTAATTCATGTTCCGCTCTTAATAGGTGATCCAAACAAAGAAAACTAAGCTTTTGCAACAATGAACAAAGCTGGTACTATGTGTTACGTGTCGACTTGCATGGCTTCACGATATTTAATTTGCACCAATTATTGAAATTCATTCCTTTGCTGATCAGTTGTCTGTAACCTCAAGAATCTTCACACGCCTTGCGTCAGAAACGAGGACACAGCGACGTTTGCCTGCGCTATCGAGACAGATTCCCAACATAAGATTCCCAGGGGAGAACCAGATTCAGATTGAATGTTAGCTATGTACGTGTAGAACATCCACGTATGATGATCCAATATATATATTAGGCGAGAAGATTATTAAAGATATGATAACATGGACTTGTTCAAGAGCTTTATCATTATTCAAACTGTTGTGTCCAGTTTGGAGAAGGCAGGACCTAACTCCGTCAGAATTCGGTCTTGGCCGAGTTCGGTCCGAATTCACGACATTTTGTGACAGAACCTTTGGCAGGGATCAAACAGAACTCGGTCCGAGTTCATAACTCAGTCCGAGTTTAGTTCGGTCGGGGCTGAATCGATTCTTGGTCTAATCTGCACTGTTGGATGCTGGTGGGGGGCTAGATCTGATTGTGGGCTAGCTATTTTGGGACTTCCTAAACCCTGAATTAGGTTTCCCAACCTATTTATATGTGTTGAGGGTGGAGACACAAAGAGAGCACAAGGTGGGAGATTCAGGGTGCTTGTGTTGGGAACGAAACACGGAAACTGTTCACCCAAACCAAGAAGCCTGCGAGATAACCGAGCAATAATAACACACGAAACCAAACCCCAAAATCACAAAGAACCAAACCGCAGACACAAAGAATTTTTTGACGTGAAAAATCCTTGCGAGAAAAACCATGGGACGATCGGAGTCCAACCCTAAAAAGCCTCCATTATTGAAATAGAATATTACACTCTCCACGAGCTCCTCACCGATTCAACACGGATCATCACTACCCTTTGGAATAAAAAAAATAATCATGGACACACGAAGAACGAAGATGACAAGAAATATAATTACTCGAAACAATTCTCTCTTCGAAAATGTCGTAGATCTCTCATTTCTTCTCCCAATGAGCGCTTCACCTAGCTGATTAGTAGAAGAAACATAGGCAACTCGAAGAGAACCTCCTTGAACTTGTTTCTGGATTAAGTGATAGTCAAGAGCAACATCTTTCATTCAATAATGAAATACCAGATTTAAGCACAAATTTATTGCATTAATGTTGTCACAGTAGATAACTGGTTGTTGAGATATAAAAACATGATGCTCGGTGAGTAGTAAACAAATCCAAGGAATTTCTGCAGCTACGGTAGCCATAGCTCAGTACTCGTCCTCAGTGGAAGAGCGAGCCACGTTCCTTTGTTTCTTTGAAAGTTTATGATATTGGATTGCGACCAATATAGATGAGCTAGGCACTTGTTGAGGTAAAATCATCTTTGTTCCCAGCCCAATCGACATCCAAAAATGTATGTAGTGACAGTAGTGAGTTGCGATAGAGGACAACACCATGAGCAACAGTACCACAAAGATACCGTAGTAGATGCTTTACTGCATTCAAATGATCTGTTTTGGGGCAGTGCATGAATTGTGATAACTTGTTGACATTGTCAGCAATGTTCGGACGCGTGAGTAATAAGTATTAGAGACTGCCAACTGGCTTTGTATTCAGTTGTATTAGAGAGGGATGATCCAGAGTAAAGAGTGAGTGTTGGAGTAGTGGCAAGTGGCGTAGACACGAGATTGGCGTCAATCATATGAGTGTGAGTAAAGAGATCATGGATATATCGTTGCTACTGAGAAAGAAAGATGCCCTGCGGATGTGGAATAACTTCGACTCCAAGGAAATATGAAAGGGGTCAAGGTCCTTGAGGGATAATCTGTTGGAGAGAAGATGAATTAATTTTTGTATTTCTGCATTACTGTTTCCGGTAATAATAATGTCATCAATGTAGACAAAGAGATATATCATGATGCCGGAAGCATTGCAGACCAATAGTGATATGTGGGCGTGAGAGTTAGTGAAGCCAGAATTAATGAGGAACTGACGTAGCTTACGATACCACGCACGAGGGGTTTGTTTGAGACCTTATATTGCTTTGTGCAGTTTACAGACATGATGCAGATGATCTTTGTCAATAAATTGTTGTGGTTGTGCCATAAAAACATACTCAGAGAGAGAGAGAGAGAGAGAGAGAGAGAGAGAGAGACTTAGAGAAATGTATTATTGACATCAAGTTGGCCCACTGACCAACTACATATACGATAATAGAGATAATAAGTCGTACTGTTGTTAGTTTGACCACAACACTAAATGTATCATGGTAGTCAATAACTGGTTATTGGTGGAACCCCTTGGCACTAAATTTGCTTTGTACCCACTACAACAAAAAGACCTATTAATGACGCTCGACAAGGAGTTTAATGACGGCTGATACATAAGCGTTATTAAGTTGAGAAATACCTTTTTTCTATGACGGTTTGGACTAATTCTGGGCTTTTTATAACGTTTATAAAACAAAACGTCATTAATATTTTAGAGCGGTGGCAAACTTGTAATTCCTTCACTGTATAAAAGCTCAGTGTGAGAGAGAAAATTCATTTCTCATCTGCATCATCTCTCCTCCTCAAACCTCTTCTCCCCCAATTTTTCACTTTTCATTTTTCCTCCTTTTCGGTTCGACTCCAATTTCTCTCCCAAACTCCAGATCTACGCAAAGGTTCGATTTTTCTTCCAATTTCTCTTCGGTTAGGGCTTATATTTTGCTTATACTTCGTCGATTTCTAGGGTTTCTGATGGATTTCTTCTTCATCGAGTGCCTCGCTCCACCCGAAGGAGGGATTCCGATGTTCGCTGACCGGCACTCACAAGGGGGAGTCGACGCGGTGGGACGCTCTAGAGGCGGCGCCGACAGATCTCTTCAAGGCACGACTTGACGCTGAAGGGAGGAACGGAGGAGCCCACACAACAGGGGTCTCTGTGCTATTGCTTATTGGGAAAGAAATGCGAAAACCTTTCCCCAAACCGGAGAGTACCTGCGAGAGGACCGAGCAATACAACGCACGAACCCAAAAACAACCACACAAAACAATCCACGCAGACACAGAGAATTTTTGACATGGAAAACCCTTACGGGAAAAACCATGGGACGATCGGAGTCCAACCCTGAGAAGCCTCCACTAATAGAATAGAAGAATTACACCCTCTACAAACTCCTCCCGATCCAAATCGGATCCCCACAACACTCAGAGATAAGAACAATGATTACAAGGCTACGAAGAGCGAGAACGACGAGTAGAGATTACCCGAACACGATCTCCTTCGAATAGTGACCTTCAATCCTCCGTCTTCTTCTCCGAAGTTGTAATGGCACTCTTGCCTCCTTCCTCTCTCAAAGTTGTGCTACTTTGCGATAATATTGCACAATGAATTAGGGTTGGGAAATCCCAATATAACTCCCTAATCCCGTAGCAAACCTGAACCGTTGGATTAGATCCAGTGATGAAAACTCATCCAAAATCCTGCTTCAGCCCCGACGACACAGAGTTCGGCCAGAACTCTGTGTCGAGCAAACAGCACCTAACGCCAACATTCTGGAACGGCCAGACCGAGTTCGGCCAGAACTCGGCCTGGGACCGAGTTCGGGCCGAACTCGGCAGACCCAGGCCAGAATCTCCTTCAGGAGCAGCAGCAGCAGTTGCGACTCCGCGTCGCCTACTTCCCGAGCTTCTTCGACACACGAATGGCGCTCGTCGTACTCCGGGGTCTTCTCCACATAGGTTGGGAACCCCACCCACTCCAATAAATCTTCTCCTTCACAACTATGGGGAGGATGTCGTCATCCCGACGACCTGCCTGCAGTACTCAAACTTCCCTCTTGGTAGAATCTTCGTGAACATATCAGCTCCGTTGTCATCTGTATGAACCTTCTCAAGCTCCGCGTCCTTCTTCTCAACCACATCCCGTATCCAATGATACCGAGTCTCGATGTGCTTGGACCGGCTATGAAACGTCTGATTCTTCACAAGGTGGATAGCACTCTGACTGTCGCAAAGCAAAGTATACTGCTCTTGCTTCAGTCCTATTTCCTGCAACAGATTCTTCATCTACAACAGCTCCTTGCAAGCCTCCGTCGCCGTAATGTACTCTGCCTTTGTCGTCGACAAGGCAACACACTTCTGCAACCGCGACTGCCACGACACTGCTCCTTCCGCAAACTTCATCACGTAGCCCGAAGTCGATCGCCTCGTGTCTACATCTCCAGCCATATCAGCGTCGGTATATCCAACCAGCTTCGGCTCGTCACCACCAAAGGAAAGTCTCCAACCAGCAGTGCCCTGAAGATATCGTAGAATCCACTTGACCGCACTCCAATATACCCTTCCAGGATTTGAAAGATACCTGCTAACCGTACCAACTGCATGAGCAATATCTGGCCTTGTACACACCATGGCATACATAAGGCTTCCCACAGCTGAGGCATATGGAACCCGCTCCATATCTTCCTTTTCGTCCTCGGTAGATGGACACTGTTCCTCGGTAAGCTTAAAGTGAGTTGCGAGGGGGGAACTCACTTTCTTCGACCCGTCCATCCCGAAATACTGAAGTACCCGGTGAATGTACTTCGTTTGGGACAAGTGTAGCAGCTTGGACTCTCTCTCTCAGCTGATCTCTATCCCAATAATAGTCTTCGCTGCGCCCAAATCCTTCATAGAGAAGGCCGCGCCCAGTTGGCGCTTCAGCTCCGCTATCCTAGTGGCATTCCGTCCCACTAATAGCATATCATCAACATAGAGCAGTAAAATGATGAAATCATCCTCGACAAAATACCTCACAAATGCACAATGGTCCGACGTCGTCCGTGCATAACCATGCTCCCCCATAAATGACTCGAACTTTCTGTACCACTGCCTCGGAGCCTGCTTCAGACCATACAAGCTCTTCCTCAACCGGCAGACCAAATGTGACTTGCCCTTCTCACAGAATCCCTCCAGCTGCTCCATGTACAACTCCTCCTCAAGATCACTGTGGAGGAATGCCGTCTTCACGTCCATCTGCTCGACCTCCAAGTCGAGACTGGCTGCTAATGCTAGCACCACCCGAATAGACGAATGCTTGACGACAGGCAAAAAGATCTCATCATAATCCACGCCTTTCCGCTGACCGTAGCCTTTAACTACCAGCCTCGCTTTGTATCGAGGACGAGTAGCATCATCCGTCTGCTTCACTCTAAACACCCATCGATTCTTCAAAGCCTTCTTGCCCTTTGGCAACCGCACCAGATCATAAGTGGAATTGGTGTGCAAGGAACTCATCTCCTCCTGCATAGCCTCCATCCACTCCTGCCTGTGTTCGTCTTCCATAGCCTCTGCAAAACTTTCGGGCTCTCCCCCGTCAGTCAATAGCACATACTCATCTGGTGAGTATCTCGTAGATGGTCGACGATCCCTGTCACTCCTTCTCAGTGGAGCCACTGGTGCTTGCTGTATACCAACAGCCTCCTCCCCTTCAGGAACTGCCTCCCCGGCATGCTCATCCTCCTGAGGGACACCCTGACCACCATCAGCAGGCTGATGATCAAGGTTGGGAGCAACTCCATGTACCGGCTCCCCCATAACTGGATCATCTGCGATGTCCTCTGGAAACTGCTCGAAGCGAAATGACTCTAACTCAGGCAATTCCTCAGCCTCAGAAGGCGTCTCGGAATCCTGAGTGTTGGTCATGGTCTGATCCTCGACGAACACCACGTCCCTGCTTCTGTAGAGCTTTCCTTCCACTGGGTCGTAGAGTCTATAGCCGAACTCATCCCGACCGTAGCCGACAAAGACGCATTGCCTCGTCTTCGGCTCAAGTTTGGTCCTCTCGTCCTTCGATACATGCACGAAGGTCTTACAACCAAACGCCCGCAGGTGATTGTATGACGGCTCTTTGTCGTACCATACTTTATCAGGCACATCACCCTGCAAAGGAGCACTAGGAGACAAATTAATAATATAAGCAGCTGTGAGAAGAGCCTCACCCCAGTAACTGCCCGACAAGTTTGCTTCTGACAGCAAACACCGTACCCTCTCCATCAGTGTCCTGTTCATGCGCTCCGCTACACCATTGAGCTGAGGTGTCTTGGGCGGAGTCTTCTGGTGTCGTATCCCTTGCTCTCTGTAATACGCATCAAAGGGACCGATGTATTCGCCGCCATTGTCGGACCGAACACACAACAACTTCTTGCCCGTCTCTCTTTCAACAGAGGCCTGAAACTCCTTAAAAGTAGGCAGCACCTGATCCTTGGTCTTTAAGGCATAGACCCAAACCTTCCTGGAACAGTCATCAATAAAGGTTACAAAGTAAGAAGCACCACCAAGAGATTTTACCTTCATAGGACCGCAGACATCCGAGTGAATCAACTCGAGCAACGCCGGCTTCCTTGAACTTGGGTGACTTTGGAAAGACACCCTATTTTGCTTCCCAGCTAAATAGTGCGTGTATTTCTCCAACTTTGTAGACTTGAGCCCTGGAATCACCTTCCTGTTCACCAAGTAGCTCATCCCCTTCTTGCTGATATGGCCGAGCTGCCTGTGCCATAACTCGGTAGACGTATCACTGACTGCGTTCACCTCCTGTGCCCCCTGTGCGCTCCCCTCCATATAGTAGAGACCGGACTTCTTGCTTCCTCTGGCAATCACCAACGAACCTCTGGAAAGCTTCCACTGACTGTTCCCGAAGAGACTGAAGAATCCCTCGTCATCCAACCTTCCAACCGACACCAGGTTGAAACGGATATCAGGGACATGACGAACATCCTTGAGAACAAGAACCGCACCCGTCTTCGTTCTCAAATGTACATCTCCAACGGCAACCGCCTTCGACACATCTCCGTTGCCCATCTTCAACACTCCACAGTCGCCTGTAGTGTAAGTGGCAAACAGTGCCCTGTTGTGAGATACGTGTGCTGAAGCCCCTGAGTCCACCAGCCAAGAATTGTCATCGCAGGCAAGGTTAGTAATGACCTCATCACCTACGATGATCACATCGCCTCCATGTATCGAGGCCGTCGCTGTAGTGTTCTCTTCTTGCTTTCCCTTGTCGCCCTTCTTCTCTCTCTTCCAAGCGAAACAATTCTGCTTGATGTGGCCCTTCTTACCACAATGGTAACACTCTGAGTCCTCGTAACGACCCTTGGACTTCCCCTGCTCTTGTCTCTGCCACCACCTGGACCCCTATTTTTGCCCCTTCCACGGCTCTCTGAAACAAGTGCCTCTGAGTGGTGGGATGTGGATGAAGTGCCCTGAGAACGTCTCCGCATCTTTTCATTCAATACCCCGCTCTTGGCAAACTCCAGACTGACCATGCCCTCTGGAGCAGAAGCGATCATAGATACTCGTACGGTCTCCCACGAGTCTGGCAAAGTACACAGCAGCCACAGTCCCTAAACTTTGTCGTCGAACTTGACTCCCATAGAAGATAGCTGGTCAACCATGCCCTGGAACTCACTCAAGTGATCCGAAATAGACGCCCCATCCTTGTATCGCAGACCCATCATCGTTCGGATCAGAAATAATTTATTTACCCTGGTCTTCTTCGCATACAAGGATTCCAGCTTATCCCACAACGTCTTCGCGTGCTCAATATTGGCAACGTGGTTGTACACGTTCTCGTCCACAAACTGCCGTATGTACCCACACACCTGTATGTGCTCGAATGTCCAGTCCTCCTCGGATTTATCACTGGGCTTCTCGGATGCAAACACGGGTAGATGCAGCTTCTTGACGAATAGCAAATCCTTCATCTTGCTCCGCCAATAATGATAGTTTGTGCCATTAAGATTCACCATGCACACCGGCTTCGCGTCCATCTCTCCTCTCTAGTTTTCTCTGTCAACTACTGACACTCCTTCTGAATTCCAGAACCTGGCTCTGATACCACTCTGTTGGGAAAGAAACGCGGAAACCTTTTCCCAAACCGGAGAGTACCTGCGAGAGGACCGAGCAATACAACGTACAAACCCAAAAACAACCACACAAAACAATCCACGCAGACACAGAGAATTTTTGACGTGGAAAACCCTTACGGGAAAAACCACGGGACGATCGGAGTCCAACCCTGAGAAGCCTCCACTAATGGAATAGAAGAATTACACCCTCTACAAACTCCTCCCGATCCAAATCGCATCCCCACAACACTCAGAGATAAGAACAATGATTACAAGGCTACGAAGAGCGAGAACGACGAGTAGAGATTACCCGAACACGATCTCCTTCGAATAGCGACCTTCAATCCTCCGTCTTCTTCTCCGAAGTTGTAATGGCACTCTTGCCTCCTTCCTCTCTCAAAGTTGTGCTACTTTGCAATAATGTTGCACAATGAATTAGGGTTGGGAAATCCCAATATAACTTCCTAATCCCGCAACAAACCTGAACCGTTGGATTAGATCCAGTGATGAAAACTCATCCAAAATCCTACTTCAGCCCCGACAACACAGAGTTCGGCCAGAACTCTGTGTCGAGCAAACAGCACCTAACGCCAACATTCTGGAACGGCCAGACCGAGTTCGGCTAGAACTCGGCCTGGGACCGAGTTCGGGCCGAACTCGGCAGGCCCAGGCCAGAATCTCCTTCAGGAGCAGCAGCAGCAGTAGCGACTCCGCGTCGCCTACTTCCCGAGCTTCTTCGACACACGAATGGCGCTCGTCGCACTCCGGGGTCTTCTCTACATAGGTTGGAAACCCCACCCACTCCAATATTGCTCAGGCTGAGTCGCTCCGGTACAAACTTCTTGGAGGACTCGCGGTTCGTAGGTAAAGATTCTGCCTTTTTCCTGTTTTATTAATCCAATTTGAAGATTTTATATATGTTTTATAAATCGAATCTAGAAATCTTGTTAATTTTGGTGTACTTATGTTGATCTATGTCTTACGGACATGAATATGAAACTACTAATATGGAGATTGTCATACAGACGGAGTACACAATTTTGCTCCATGTGAGAATATTTGGGTTTTGTTCTGTGTGTTTAACGTCCTCAAGATGAAACAGTACCTGATAAATTGCTCCATGTGACTGGGAAGTGTAACCATAGTTCTCAAAATATAGCTTAACACGGATCATTAATATAGGATTCGATTTATTAACATGGATCACTAATGTTCTTTACTTCCTGTGTTTTGCTATGAAAATGCTTAAATTCTTTCCTGTTGCTGTATACAATCCTCAAGAACTTATTTATGCTCGGTGAAGATTTTAAAAATGGTCATTTGTCCATGAATAAAGAAATGTAACCAAGTATTTCTAGTTGACCCTGAACTTATTGTATTCTTAATGTGCTGGAAAACTAACATTCTCAGCTCAGTAGCACCATAGTATAAATTGGCTTTCAAATGCTTGTTCACTTTGTTTCTGTCCCGTTGTCCAAACCTTATCTTTTTTTCTTACTGCAACTAAAATGTGTAGTTTTCTATCCAGAAGAGTAATGATAATAATAATAATACTAGTGCTAGTACTAATACTAATAATAATGTGTTTATGGCTAATGATGTTTGATTTTAAATATTTTCTCAGTGTTATCATTATCTTGTCAATGTCAGCAAATAGTAGATTTCAGTGAGGTATCTTGTCAATGATTTTATTTGTCAATATCAGCAAATAGTTACTGACAGCCAAGAAATTGCGATCACAAAAAATGCCATACAGAAGTGCCTATTTTGCAAAAAAATTCATTCTGAGAGGCATTTTTATATTATATATTTTAATTTTTGTGACACTAGCAGTGTTATGTCTTATATATATACATGTGTTGGCAATGTCAGAAAATATGGAAATTTTGGTTTAGCTTCTGAAGTAATAAGATCAGCATGTGAGGTTGTTGGTTTGAATCTTTTCATACATAGTGGCATACAAATCTGCTCAGGTCGACCCTTAATTATATTGATTTCTTCCTTTTTGTCACATAACTTTCGGAAAAAGGTGAACAAATTAACATTTTTAGTACTGTTAAGATGACATGCAGGCCAAACTGATCCACTTTGGAGGGTTTTGTTCACTAGTTTCAGGTAGTTATATTCTGATTCAACTAGACTAGCTAGGCTTTATGGCAGGCATGTCCCTCTCATACCTGTAACTAACTTTGCGAGGAATTTGGCACGAACATGTAGGGTTGATGACAATAGTGATGATTTTTCTGACTTTGAAAAAGAAGTATCCTTTCCATTTTTCAAGTGCTTTTGAGTGGTTAAAAAATTAGACCTGAACTAGCTTTATTTTTATACTAGTAATCAAGCACTTCTGGCATATGCATTTGACTGAAATAGCTAGGTACTTAGATTCAAGGTTTAAAGTTCAATAAGGCTAGAGAGCAGATCCACAAGATTTGTACAGTGCACCCTCATAATATACCACCAGCAAAGAATTGTGGTGAAGCTAAGGGTAAGACGAATGTGCACTCACAATTACTTTGCACATGATATCTTTTGGAATTTACAACCCGTTCTCTTCAAAAAAAAGTTTATCTTTGTAAGTTTTACAGGTTGGCCAGGGTTTGTCCAAGGATTCTAAAGCGCTGACGCTAGCTTTCCAGTACTGGATTGAGGTTGTATGTCTACTTCTTCTTCTTTTGTTAAATTTTACATACGTTAATATTTAGCATTTTTTTGTATGATGCAAAATTACTAATATAGTAGTTCATCAACATTCTGAAGGAGATAAATAAAAATGTATTGTACAGTTAGGTTTTTTGTTGGAGTGCAAAGAAAGAAGGTTCTACTTACTGCTGCAAAAGAAGTACAAATTAGAAAATGTTAATGCATGCTTCATTCTGAAAGTTGTCTGAGGACTTCACGTAGCAGAGGAATTCTTGACATGAGCACTTAGAGTTCTATAAACTTTTTTCCATTTATGAAAGTTTTGGCTTCTGGGTTTTCTGAAATTCACTTGAACCTGTGTTTTTTTCTCTTGAATTTTGTAGTGACTTGAAGTTTTTTTTCTTTCCAGTTTCCGGTCTTTCAAATATAATGTGTCATTTATACCTGGTTCTGACTTGATAACATCTAAATTGTGGATATAGGTGGGGTAAGGATTTGATAACATCTAACTTGATAACATCTAACTTGAAAAAGCGAGGAGGGCGCTGAGTGCTCTGAAGGGGCTGGTGAAGCTGCAGGCACTGGTGCGAGGGGACAACGTAAGGAGGCAGGCGAACGTGATGCTGAGGTGCATGCAGGTGCTGGTGAGGGTTCAGGCGAGAGTAAGGGATCAGAGGATGAGGCTCTCCCACGACGGCGCCGGCTGCAGCAGCACCAAGTCGTCGCTCGGCTGCGATACTACTTCTCTTTGGGACTCCCGATATCTTCAAGAGATGGCAGAGAGAAGATCCATGGTCAGAATCTACTTAAGTAAATATTTCTAATAATTTGGTTAGCAAAAGAGAGATTTATTCCTATTTTTTGGGTACATTCTGTATTTGGATATTCAATGTAATGAAGATGTTGATATGTACTCTATTTTGAGAAATGTAATAAAGATGGTGATATATAATGTTAAGTTTTTGGAATGTAATATATACTGTGCAGTATAGAGCATTATAAATATGCTAATTTGAATAGTATAAAGTGTTATAAATGTGTTGCATTGAGCCTATACATATTATCTATTCATGACGTTTTAAAATTGTTCTGAATTGTGCACCATATATCAACTATTCATAACGCTTTTATAGAAACTATTCATGACGGTTATTTTATGACGCTTTTAAAAAAACATTTATAACACCCGTTTTCATAACGGTTGCTGTGAAAAAAAAGCGTCATGATTTGTCATTAATGACGCTTTTTAGCCGTCATTAAAAGGATTTTTTGTTGTAGTGACCTGTCAATAGAACTATCAATTATCAAATAGATGTTTAGTCCAAAAAATTTACTTGTAACCAACGATATTTTGGACCAATTGAGAGAGAACAAGGGTCCATGACCTATTCCGAAGAAGAGAAACAAACTCCTTAGACATTGCTTGATGCAATTTGGGATCTTTGATGGCATGAGTTACTGTAGAGGGTTCTAGGTCAGATTTGGTGGAAAGTTGAGCATTGAGATTGAGTTTTTGGATTGGTTTGTGAATATAATTTTTGGATTGAGTAATTATATCCTGATGTGGAGGTGAAATATGTGTCGGTTCTGGGGTTGTGGTGATTGGGTTATGGGTGAGTTGGATTCAAACAATAGGTTTTAGGATGGTAGTTGGGTGGAGGGGTGTGGTAAATAAAGGTGGAATTACGGAGTTGAATATATATATATATATATATATATATATATATATATATATATATATATATATATATATATATATATAAGTGTTGTTAAAAAAAATAAAAATATAAGTGTTGTTAAAAAAACCAACTAGATTACTGTTCTCGTCTTGTCCCGAGTTCCACGTAGAGGAGAACGCATTTATTTGAATTCAAATCAACTTATTGAAAGAAAAAAAAAATCTTGTATATTCCCTAACCGATTCTCTACAAGATTAGACTAAACCAGCCCCAAAATCCAAATCAAATCCTATCAAAATCCAACTAAAAATTGGATTAAAACCCCGCTTGTCAAGTATCGTCGGTTTCGAAAGTCTTTGATAAACCAACAAAAATCTACTTGAGACCTAAAACCTAGAGCGCACTGACGACTGCAGGCCTTGGACGAGCCCCTGCGCCAGCTACACTCGCCAAAGACTCGCCACAGATTGTCGAGAACCGCTGCCAATAGAGCATAGGCACGAGTGTACAACAACCCCGACTAGGCCACTTTGTAACGAGTTTTCATCACCATCGTTCGAGTTTATTTCGAACCAATTACACGGTTTTTAACACCATCTAACCCTCTTCATCCCTGTCAATTAGATTAGATTGAAACGTACTAATTTCAATTGTAAATCGAGTCCAAATTTTCCCTAAAAGAACCTATTTTAAGAGAACCCAAAACAGGACAATAACCCAACCCAGACCCCGTCTTGGAAGGGAGATTCTGGACAAGTCACTAAGGATTTTCAAAATTTGTTTAAATAGTTTTGTATCTAACCTAAACAGCAGTAAAATGCTATTTTTACTTCTGATTTTTGTTTGAGAAATTCGTTCTCCAAAATTCATGAATCTCGATACGGCGTTCGCCCCGACAAACCGGATGATGGGACCGTGAGCCAAAAGCATCGAAAGGTAAGTATCGACTTCGTCGATGTGTGGGATTCGATAGAACTCGATTTCGTTGCGTGTGCGTGACAAAATCGACCGTATTGGTCGAGGTATCCAATATTGGTTCTTTTCCAAATTAGTCTATAACTTTGTGCATGTTCGTCACATCAAGACGAAACTTGTGCCACTGGACTTTTATCGGTTTTCTAGTTTTGAGAGCCATACCGGAACGCTATTTTGGCAGGCCCATGACCTGATCCAATGGGCAAAATTGTGTACGGCTCACCAGAATCCAAATTTGGACATATGATTGAGTTCATATCGTCAAACCGAACTCGTAGACATATAACTTAATGGCTTTTGAGACCGTATATTTTGGCACATTTTTTGGTGCAAAGCAGGTCTAATGGCGGATACCGATTTGATCCAAAATTATGATTTTTCCTGTTTAGAATTGGACTCATGGGTAGGCAATTTTAGATATATATTTTATTTTAAAAATATTGGTGATATGTTTGTTAACATCCGGATACGTTTGCTAAAGTTCTACCTTCGCTACTTTTATTGTCTTGACGAGTTTGCCTACAGGATATCGTCAAATCATCGCACAAACTCCAGGCAAGATACCTTGTCATTACTGTTTATTTACTTACCTCACCATATTGTATGCAATTATTTATTATTATTTTTTGTAATATAAATTTGTTCTTTCAAATCAGGTTAGATGTAAATTACTGTTTAGTTCTATTTTTCATTATTTATTTATTTTTATGCACATTAAACCAAGATTTAAGAGACCATTCTTGTTTGTGTTGCATTCATTGGCCTTGACACTTGTGTGCCACGGAGTCGCGAGTCGCATATAGATTTCGAACTTGCATACCGACTGTACATCGGTATGTATAGGTCGTGCGATAGGATTAACTGCTAATAGAACTTGTATGAATAGTATGACTTAGTAGTTAATAGAGGTTAGATGTGTTGTGGATACAACATAAATAGGCATGGGGTGGGGAGGACAGTTCCTTAGCGTATAGGCCAAGTATGCACTTCCCTTTTGTAACCCGAAAGTTCTGCTAGAGATACGGTGTGAGATGCCCCCTATTGTTACTGATGCCCTCTGACGTTCGAGAAACCTTACTATAATGCCCCAGTCCTAAAATAAGTAGGACTAGGATACGTATACATGCTAGCTACATATCAAGTAGACTACAGCCCATCTCGAATACGTATAAGCTGTCTAAGTTAGGTAGTTATTTCTCTATATATATATCACTAAGATAATTCTATATCACAATCCACTGAAAGTAAATCCTTCATAAGACCAAGTATACTAATGTTGGTCAGGCATTAACACACTGGATCCCACAGACAAATAAGAATAAACAATATATAATAAAGTGGACCAAACTCTATTACAATTGTCTAAACAAGCTTAAAATAAAGAATAAAGCTTGCACAACTAGGCCATGTTAGCAGAATAAAATGACAAAAAAATAAGTATAATACTGGAGGAATATAATGAAGATATCAACCAAATATATACCTGAGTCGAACACAGCAACACCACCTGGATCAACGAACTTTCTCCGTCCAAGCGACTACTTTGAAAGATTACCAGGTTCTCAGGGGACATAGCAAGGTACATAATCTACATGCCAAGTAACAGTAAAAAGAATTTGTAATATGAAAGGTAACTACCATAGACATCTAATTGCACATAAGCAGTTGAGGACAATCCTAATACCAAGCACAGCCAAACCAGGAATCACTCATGGCACCGTATCGTGATACTAATGAGTTAAACACGAAACAACTCCAAAGCTCTACTACAGAGACATTGGCACACGAAAATAACCAAACCCCAAATAAGGAGACATAGTCACGAGTCACGATTGTCGGGTACTTCGATATAGTCCTCCCCACCCCATGCTCTAAACTAACCAGTCATGCCACATCAAGTCAAGTAGAACTCATGAACAAGTAAAAAGTAGCGCAAGCTAGTACTACATGCTATCATAGAGTCCATAGCCACGAATATCTCATGTCAGACTCCGTATCATGTCATCATCATTATCCATCGTGTCCGTGTCCTGTGGTCCATCGTGTCACTGGATACGAATTTAACATATCGTTATGCCTAGTATTGATACCCGATATCTATAAATAGACATCGACACCCAAATACCAATGGGACGCTAAGTACCAACTATTCCTACGTTATGATATATGAAGATAAAAATAAAAGAAAATAAAGAAGAAACATGTACTGAAAACTTGGCAAGGTATACTTGCCTGTATCATACAGCTGGTTTTGCAAAAAAGATATTATTGTCCCTTCGGTCTCCTCGCCATGAACCCCTATGTCACGTCAACAACCACAATCAACTATTGGTATCAATGGAAACAACTTCTATGGTCTAACTATCTCACATAACCTATCCTAGAAGTCATCATAGCTAT
Source organism: Iris pallida (assembly GCA_029216955.1). Lineage (NCBI taxonomy): Eukaryota > Viridiplantae > Streptophyta > Magnoliopsida > Asparagales > Iridaceae > Iris > Iris pallida. Next base: position 678,505 of record JANAVB010006390.1, read on the forward strand.
GCACCCATTATGTACCAAATTATTCTAATAAAATATAATATCTATAATTACTAAATATCTAATATAAATTCTGGAAAAACAATTGAAAATACTTTAAATATAATTTGTATAGGCTATTTATAAAAAAAAACTCATGAACTAGTTATTAGTTTGATTGGTTCACACAACTTGTCAATTTTTTGACAAAATGGGTCGACTCGATCATAACAAAGATAGGTTGTATATTTTAAAATAAATGGTTTCAACTTTCAATTTCCAGAAATTACTCTAAGGGTTTCTAACACCGAGAAGTTTAATAGCAAGGTGACACACAATCAAGAACATTGATTTCCTAGCAATCGGCCGATTACGGCGACAACCATAACAAAGTTTGATATCAAAACGACACGAAACTTTGCCACAAGATTATGTACATGGAGAGAGATCAAAGGAGAGTTTTTGGGTGCTTACCAATGGTCTTGGAACTGTCGAACAGCTCCGCAAAGGCTTGTGAACAACAACTATTCCGGATAGAGTGGAATCTGGACACCATGTCATAAAACGGAAGCCACAGGCAAACCGTTGTGAACTAGGTGCTGAAATTTTGAGAGATGATAGAGAAAACATAAATCTTCGCATTAGTTTTTGTTTTGCATTAACCGGACAAGAAAAAGTTGATGAAACTCACTCAGAAAAATAGCATACCAGCTGTGAGGTTTTAGCCCACTTCGATCGACTTCGGGTTGCCTTCTCGGCTTGGTGCCGACCAAACCAAGGTTGTGGTAGCCTGAGGGCTTGCTGTGGTGTTAGAGGAAGGTATTAGGGCTGCGTGTGAGGTGGTGGAAGGGTGGAAGGAGGTTTGGAGTGGCCTGATAAGGGAATAAGTTGAATTCGGATTCAGTTTGGACACCTCTGATGGAGGGAATGTTTTGAGAAAGTTAGAAGGAGTTTTGATGGAAAGTTTGTGAAGAGAAAGTGTTGAGGACAGGAAGAGAAAGAAGTGTACTGAATTTGAGACAAAAATACTTAGTGTGGAGGGAGATATGTCCGAATTGGTAGAGACTAGCTGAGTGGATTCAGCCTAGGTAGAGCTAGATATATGGAGGTATAGAGGATGATGGAGAAGGTTTTGGGAAATATTTTGTGAAGAGAAGTTGTTTGGAAGAGCGTTAGAAAGAAGTTTTGTTCAGGTGGTTTGAGGTAATAAGTGAAGAGGAGGTCATGGGGTAGCCGTTTACTAAGGGGGAGGTGAAAAGTTGAGTTGAATTGTCATAAAGAATGGGGGTTATGCATGAGTGAAGAAGTGAAGAGGTAGGGGGTTATGGAGTGAAAGAAAATGAAAAATAAGGAGGTTATGGCTGCCCACTAAGTGTGTTTGACCACACTTAAGTCATCCATGAGATTTTAAGTGGTGAGTTCTAGAGTTGGGTCTATTCTAAAGGGTGCAAAGTTGAAATTATTTTCTAAAAATTTAGATGTAAGGTTTTGAGTGGTGAACCTTGGAATTTTTGTATTTGTGGAAAGGACAATGGTGTATGGTATTTGGCATGAACCATGTGAGGGTGTGTAAGTGTCTGGGTTGAGTCTAGACTAGATTTGGGCTAAGTCAAACCGGTAGCTTATTAGGACTAGAGTTATGTCGTTAGATTTGCAATAAATACAAAGTATATAAAATTCTAACAAGGTGTGACACAAATGTCATGGATGTTGTAAGCTTAATATAATGTCATGGTCATATAATGATTGCAAGGAAAAGGTAGAAATTGTGTCTCAAATTTTCGATTGTAACAGGCATAGGTGCAAAGCTTAGGTTTGAGTTAGAAATTATGTACGAATGTTGCGCAATTAAAAGTAGTGCACAAGGAGATGTGTTTGAGTGGGACATGATACCAAAATGAAGGTGAACTCGTCTAGAACATGAATATGGAATTTGTTTCAGGAAATTGGTCAATGTTGCTTCAAAGATGAAAGCTATGACAAAAAATATTTTTAGTCGAGAATTTAAAATATAAGTATAAATTATTAAAATTATCAATTAAAAATAAATTAAAATAATCTCAAAATTCAAAGTGCGTACAATCTACCCTCTAGAAAATTTCTTCCTCGAAATTAAGACTATAACTATAGCTAGAACTCTACAAAGTTATGGCACTAAAAAGAGTTTAAAATCTTACCGAAATCCTCGAATAAATATCATAATATAACAACAATTAGTAGTAGATAATATAGCACACATTCCTATCCCATAAAGGGTTGCTCCTCATATGATAGACTCAGTTTCACTGTGATTTTGGAATGGTCAATCACATGTCTGGGATCAGTCGCATACTTTCTCAGTTGAGAGGAATGGAACACATCGTGCACTCCCTCTAGAGATGGAACAATGTAGGATGGTATGCCACTTCTCCAACACTACCTATAATGTCATTGGTTTACTAATCTAGAGGTGATGCTTCTAACTTGGCTCTTGAGTCTTTATCTATGACAAACAAAAATTATAATTAATCCGCAAGCTCTGTCAATCCTTAAGCTCTATAATATACTCCTTTTGGTTATATACGAAACCTTTTTAGTAGTACCGTTAATAGTCTACCCCTTCTAACTAGAAGCAATCTCTGCCTTCCTTACAAATGCCATAACCATTTTTCACCTACCAATTGGGTAAAGGTCGAGGCTTATCTAGTCAGATACATAAGCCCATTGGTCAATCTTCTGGTCCTGGCCTTCTATAGGTCGTTTCAATGCTACTTTTACCATATATATATATATATTATATATATATATATATATATATATGTGACCTAAGAATGTTAATATATATATATATATATATATATATATATATATATATATATATATATATATATATATATATATATATATATTAACATTCTTAGGTCACAAATCTTCCTACCATTATCTTGCGATAATATTCCCAGTACTTTTATTCCAGATTCTATCTTAGGCATTAAAGTAGCAGGGTTTAGTCTAATACTTCCAGGGTTGCTTGTTAGGTTTGTCCTTATACGGTACTATGTTCTAACTTATACCTTGGGAGTGGACCTATAGAATTCTACCCACCATAGCTGTTTATCTAGTCTGTAAAGCATGAATTTCTATATCCCCCAAGCAAAATTCATATGACAATGGTTCTACCCAGAATTAGGTCCAGTCTTAAATACAAGGCTTAGCAAACTGTTCTACCCATAACAAAAGTCGTAAGTCATACTTTCTAAAGTTTACCACAAGGGTGGTCCTATTTAAGCTTAGGAAACTATAAATAGGGTTCAACTGTATATTCTCTTAAATCTTATTTCTAGTCATCAGAAAATTCTATTCTTATTCTCCTAATAAATCTCTCTGGATATGTAACACTTCTAATTTACCATATCTGTTTTTAGGAATATCTATCCATTAATTAAGTGAGATTTTCTATAAAACTAAAACTCCTATAAAAGTGCAATCCTCTGTTCTAGTCGTTCTTTCTAGTAGATACATTCTATCCTACTCATATATCCTTAGATAATCACCCTCATGTGAAATATGCTACCAATATAGCTTTTATCATACAACAAAATATAAATAAAACTACCACAACTATTCTAGCTACTAAGGAACACCATGTTCAACGAATTCATAAATATAGCACGTGCATTCTTTCGTCAAAGGCATCACCAAAACTTGTAGTGGTCGTAACATATCCCGAATATGTCCTTGGAATATCTTCTCTCTGTGCCTTCTCCTGATGGTATCCCGATCTCAAGTCAACCTTAGAAAAATTTTTTGCTCATGTCAGCTGGTTAAAGAGGCCTGTGGTGGACTATACTTCTGGTTACTTAAACGGTCTTAGACTTCAAATGATCAATATGTCTGAATGATGAATACTGACTTATGTTAAAGTGTAGGCTATCTATCAAGATTTCCTAAGGATGCGACTAGCTAAACTTCTTGATCTAACTTATGCTACAATAAAGGTCCTCTATCTCGATTCCAACAAACTTACTCACTTACGCAAACTGAGTTTCCTCTAATCGTCGCTTATTGTTTCATGGTATTGAAGAACGTGTAGGCAACTCTAGATGGGGGTGAATAGAGGTTGTGTTGATAATAACCAATTAAAATTTAACTCTATACCTAGTCTAGAAGCAACTACCAATATAATATATAATCAGAGTAGTAATGTAAAAATTTAAGAGAGATCAGAAGAGCATACGCAAACACAGCGATTTAACCTGGTTTCCCTCGTGGGGGACTAGTCCAGCCTGAGAACTCTTGCTCAGGATTGAAATCCACTATTTGTGAAATAGCGTACACCACGTGCCTTTAGTCCGAAGAGCACGCAAACTTCTTTATAAAACACGAGCTTTTAGATCGAAGCGCTCAAACACTTCAACTTTGCGAAAAGTGAAACTTAAAATTTTCTTTCACTCTTGCACACAACTTCTAGCTAATATCGCACTGAGCACCTTTAGCTAAAGAGAGTTGTGGCTTAGGAGATATGGAAGAATGAGGCTTGGAGTAGTAGAGCTTAGAAGGCTTGAATATTTAAAGGTAAGAGATGATTTGAAATGAGAGAATTCAAGCTCTATTTATACTACTCTGGGGAAGCAGAGTTCAGCCCGAATTCTGTCCCAAGAATTCAAATTTTTGAACGTTGGACAGCTTATATCAAGTAGGCCCTAAAAATTAGGGTGCTAAAAATCAAGGGACAGAGTTCAGCCCAAACTCTGCCTTAGACAGAGTTCTGCCTGAACTCTGTGTTCCCTGGGCCAGAAGCTCTATATGACTAGCATTGGTTTGGTTTGGTTAGGAATTGGTCTATTTGTATGGTAGAGCTTGGAGAGATATGTCTAAGGGTTGAGATGACACAATGCGACTCAGCGTACACATTCTCCTAGACTCAATAAATTGAAAATTATAGACTTGGAACAAATAGGAAAACCAAGAGCCCTTTGATGACACCTTTCTTCTGATATTTGAACAGACCTAGAGACGTCTTTTTTCTTGACAACAGTCGTCCCCGATACGAGGCCCCAGATAGGTTGCTAGGCGATTTAGAGAAATCTTCTTGTATGATACTTTTTTTGGCCCATAATTAATTCTCCATTTCATATGTCCTGGTTTGATCATGTTTGATCATGCTTACTGCATGTCTACAAATACATGTTAGACGAGCAAAATAATATGTTGCAGTAAGATACAATCATAGCAATATGATATAGAATAATTAAGACAATGCTAAGTTTAAGTAGCAACATGATAGTGAGTATATGAATATTAGTGACATCATTATGTTAAACTTAATTGATTAGCCATATTCAAAAATACGATGTAATTATTGGGCTAATAGGTGTTACATACTAAAAATGTGGTCTGCTAGATCTTTGTCATCCTTGGCTGCACCTACGATTCTTTCCTCTTTATTCCCTATGTGCATTTTATTCCAACACAATTGTTGTAACTACAAGTCTTTTGGAATTCCTATCCGAACTGTGTTGTGGAAAAAGGGTTCAACATCTCCACGATTTTCTAGTCTATTCAAACTAAGATTCCAAATTTTTCTCTCAAGTCCTTAGTTAGGTCTATCTACAGAATTTAGGACTACCAAAATTCAATTCATAAACACTATGTCATTCTTTTATTAAAATTCCTTATTAGTATGATTAACAACTCGCCCATTCTAGTCTATAGGAAGCTATTTAATAATCAAAAATACGCCTAACCCTTCTATGCTTGTATACTAGGTAATGGGATATGTTAATGCTATACAATGCTTATGTGTGATACCTTGGCAACCACTTACCTATTGACCAATCTTCTAATCATAGTTGTTGATAGGTCCTTTCAAAGTATTTTTCTTCTACTTAGAGGTATGTCTAGTCTAACACAGTCATATCCATTCTACATTCTATCCGAAGATCATGCTATGGTACAGCCAAACATCACTTATATCTTTGATAGAAATCTCCCTAGTAGCCACTATCCAGTAGCAACTTCATTTTCTGACCTATGCCTACCATCATGATTTCTACATTATTCAAGCGAAACTTCCTCTGCCTCAATGCAACCATAGAATTTTTATAAGAATTTTTATCTATCTTAAGTACAGTGCTTATCGATTTATCCAATTCATAACAAGACTTTCGAATCCTTTCAAATGTAGTTTTTCCTGTGCGTGATCACATTATAATTTGGAAGCTGTATCAACCTCTAAAATTCTACTACTCAGTCTTTCAAATCACTCCCATCATTTCGATTGTGAATCCTATCATATTTTCCTTACTAAACCAAATTAAACCTTGTTATACTTCTATCCCATCTATATCTAACATAGGTAAATAGTAGAATTATGGCAGTCCATTGCTCCTAGAGTCTCTCGTTAGGATTAGGTAGGCTATATTAATTCTATATTGCCAATCCGACCCACTAAGTGTATCTAATATAACGTCTATTTAACCCTTATTACCTAAAACAATCCATCACTCTTAAGATGCTCTACTAACAACTTTATATCCTCTGATAAAATAATCCAAAAGAGTGTCAAGCATGAGCATTTGTCCTTCCGAAATAGGAAAATGCGAAAATTTATGGTAAGGAGTTCAAGAAAGATGACCGAATACAATTTTTGCGTTCCAAGGGCGACATAGAAAATCAAAATTCTTAATACAATATCCTATTGCAGGCTCGTTCGGTACAGTAACGTAACCGAGACGATATGCTCTGACCTGCATGGGCTACCACAAAAATATGTAACGTCCAGTCCCAAAATAAGTAGGACTATGATACGTATACATGCTAGCTACGTATCAAGTGGACTCTAGTCCAGCTCTAATACATATAAAATGTCTAAGTCGGGTAGTTATTTTTCTATATCACTAAGATAATTCTATATCTTAATCAAATGAAGATAAATCCTTCGTAAGACCAAGTGTACTAATGTTGGTCAGATATTAACACACTAGATTCCACAAAGAAATAAGAATAGACAATATATAATAAAGTGGACCAAACTCTATTACAATTGTATGACCAAGCTTATAACAAAGAATAAAGCTTACAAAACTAGGCCATGTCAGCAGAATAAAATGACAGAAAAATAAGTATAATGTTGGAGGAATATAATGACGATATCAACCAAATATATACCCGAGTCGAACACAGCAATACCACCTGGATCAACGAACTTTCTCTGTAAAAGCGACTACCTAGAAAGATCACCAAGTCCTTAGGAGACATAGCAAGGTATATAATATACATGCCAAGTAACAGAAAAAGAATTTGTAATATGAAAGGTAACTGCCATATACATCTAAGTGCACATATACAGTTGAGGACAATCCAAATACCAGGCACATCCAAACCGACAATCACTTATGGCACCGTGTTTTGATACCAATGAGTGAACATGAAACAACTCCAAAGCTCTACTACAGAGACCTTGGCACATGAAAATAACCAAACCCCAAATAAGGAGACATGGTCATAAGTCATGACTATCGGGTACTTCGGTAGAGTCCTCCCTACCCCATTCTCTAAACTAACCAGTCAAGTCACATCAGGTCAAGTAGAACTCATAAACAAGTAACTAGTCATGCGAGCTAGTACTACATGCTATCATAGAGTCCATAGCCACGAATATTTCATGTTAGACTCCGTATTATATCATCATCATCTATCGTGTCTGTGTCCTGTGGTTCATCGTGTCTCTGGACACAAATTTAACATATCGTCATGCCTAGTGTAAATACCCGATATCCATAATAGACAACGGCATCCGAATACTAATCGGACGCTAAGTAACAACTATTCCTACGTTATGATATATGAAGATAGAAATAAGAAAAAGTAAAGAAGAAACATGTACTAAAAACTTGGCAAGGTACACTTGCATATATTATGTAGCTGGTTTTGCAAAAGAGATGTTTTTGTCCCTTCGGTCTCCTTGTCACGAACTCCTATGTCACATCAACAACCACAATCAACTATTGGTATCAATGGACACAACTTCTATGAACTAATTATCTCACATAACCTATCCTAGAAGTCATCATAGCTATGCACCCATTAAGTAACGAATTATTAATAAAATATGATATCTATAATTACTAAATATCTAATATAATTCTGGAAGAACAATGGAAAATACTTCAAATATAATTTGTATAGGCTATTTATAAAAAAAAAACTCATGAACTAGTTATTAGTTCGCTTGGTTCGCACAACTTGCCAATTTTTTGACAAAACGGGTCAACTCGATCATAACAAAGATAGGTTTGTATATTTTAAAATAATTAGCTGCAATTTTCCATGTCCAGAAATTACTCTAAGGATTTCTTGGGTTTTTAACACCGAGAAGTTCAATAGCAAGATGACACACAATCAAGAACATTTATTTTCTAGCAATCGACCGATTATGACGACAACGATAACAAAGTTTGATATCAAAACAACACGAAACTTTGCCACAATATTATGTACCTGGAAAGGGCACTACAAGAAAATTGACATTTGTTGACGGTCTTTTTATTGACGGTCGGTAATTCCCGTCAATTATTCGGTTTTACTTGACGGTTTAGGCCTTGTGTCAAGTAAACCCCTCTTTTGTGTTAAGTATAGAATATTGTACCCCTTTAGTTGACGGATTTCGGAAAACCGTCACGAAAGCCACCATTTTGAGTTAACGGGTAGGTTAATGCCGTCAACTAAAGTCGGAGAGAATTCCCACGTCTATTTCAGGTGTCATTATCATAAATTTTTTGAAAAGTTTGGGTTCGCGACGATTTCCACCAAATATTATATATGGAGAAAACCTAAATCTCACCGATCATAAGCCCGCTCCTCTTCGAAATTTTATTCCTTCACTCAGAAAATCCCCTACTCTTCTCCCTCTCTTCAAATCCAAATTCATTTCCACCTCTCACAATCCTTTGCTCCATCCTTGGCCTCTCTTCTTCCTCCTCTCCAAAGAACGTAAGCCCTTCTCCCTTCTTTTTTTTTTACTCTTTCTCCGTCGATCTTTCTGAGAATTTGACCATTTTTTTGTTGATCGATTTGTGTTTGTTGTTTGGTTCCGAGCTGGAATTTCAACTTCAAGGATGTCTGGAGGAGGATGTTGCTCCCTAGGTGCTCGATGGACGTCTCCCTCGGCGGCGATGGCGGCTGCAGCTACGGTGAGATTCATGATATGCCTCATGTTTCCCACGGGCACGAACACGACGCGGACACCTCGACACGGATTCGATTTTTTGGTGCGTCTATGCTGTGTCCAACACCTGTTACACTTCTGGAGGATTATATCTTATGATGGTGGTCCAGGAATACCAAGAGTAATATTTTGTCTTATAAATGTTGTGCAGTTCAAAGTCATCAGAAAGCTTTTATTTGGCGGTGCAATGATCTCTGTCGGGATGCCATTTAGTTTGCAGAGGAAGGGGCAACATCTGCAATAATATACAAAGCTACGAAGAAGGCATTGAAGAATGCTTTCAATTTATTTACATTGCCAAAAGAGGCTCATTCTTCAATGAGGCCATGTATGCTCATACTTGACTCCTTTTTACATTGCCTTCTTTAGCTTTTATAAATAAACTCAAGGATTTTTGTGGTCTTGATCCTGGGGCTAAGATGATTTTGGTTAGTGGGAATCTTATATTTCTATAGGTCTTTTAGCCTTAAGACTATGGATGTAGCTCTTTTCATTCTGTGAATATAACTAAGAAGGATTTTATTTATTAGTTGGGTGCAATTATAGTTGTTGTAGGTGAATCCATTTGAACATAACACTTGTTGAGGTGGCCGCCTGCTTCTCGCGGCGATCAAATATTTTGAGCATACTGGACCATAATGATGCTTGCAGATGCTATTCTACAGATACATTGTAAGCAATTTTTTTTTGTTTTTCTTTTCATCCCTTGTTATGTTACTAACAATAGGCATCTCTCTTAGTATCCGTGTAATTTATTGTCCTTGCCTTTTGGGTTTGTGATATAGGGAAGTCCATTAAAGCATATTTGGTTAAATTTTAGATAATTGTGTGGAAATTACAATGAGTACACTAGCAAGGGTTAGTTAATTTGGGTTTTGTAACCGTGAGGGTGGTTTAAAATTTAGGTGTTAGTTTTTATAGGATGTTCAACCTTGTTAGAAAACTTTGTTTATCAATACATGTTAGAAAACCTTGTTAGAAAACCTCAACTTTGGGAAGGTTTGATTCATTTCTCATTGATAGAACCTAGATATTGGTGTTGGGCAGTCATATTCTTTCGTACTCTCAACGGATCAGAATGCAAGCAGTGATTACTATATTGTAGCAAGTGCGAGGCTGGTTAATGAGACAGTGTGGAAAAGAGTTACAGGAGTTGTTGTCCTATAATATTCAAATTCTAAAGGCAAAGCCTCTGGTCCTCTTCCTCCTGGTCCTCAAGATTTCTATGACAAAATCTGGTCAATGAATCAGGCAAGATCAATCAGGTTTGTAACTACTTCCTTTTGCCAAGTGATATCATTTCTCTGCTTCATTGCTTTTCCATATGTTGTAGTATTTACTATTTATCTTTTTTTTTGTTTGCCTGATCATGGAGTATGTTGAAATATTTTGACTTACAACTTTCTTATTAGTCTTGCCGAACATGTTGCACTTCCCGTATTATGACAAGTTATTTGTGGTTTATCGTTCATTCTTGACAATATTACAGGAACCATTTTGAGATGGCACTAATTATCCCATTTCTTGTATGTATAAACTCAATGAAAATAATATCTGCTCTTAGAATGTGCTAGTTCACCTTTCAGGATAAATGTTAGTACTGGTGCTACGCGTCCGAACCCTCAAGAATCTTTCAAATACGGTTCAATCAATGTAACTCAAGTATATTTAATAAGGAATATGCCACCTGTGGTTATTAATGGAAAGCGTCGTGCTACACTCAATGGTATCTCAAACTCTAATTTTGAGACAACTTTGAAGCTTGCTGACCTGTATGATAAGAAGGGTGTTTACACGCTTGATTTCTCCACAAAACCACTCACCGGAACACCTAAAGTTGAACATCTATAATTAATGGTACTTACAAGGGCTTTATGGAAATTGTATTCCAGAACAATGATACTATAGCCCACACATACCACATGGATGGATATGCATTTTTTGCTGTTGGGTACGAATACTGTCTCAGCATTTATATTTATAGAGATGTGTACATTCTAGGCATTTGCTTTATCTTGTTATATGGTTTTCATGATAGGATGGACTATGGGGAGTGGACAGAGAACAACAGAGGCACATATAATAAATGGGATGGTGTTTCTTGTTGCACCATACAGGTGATTATTATGAGATTCATTTTACTGTTATTTTTATTTGCTCTTTTTCAATTTGTTTTGGAGGAATCACAAGTTTAGCATTCCTAGATTCTTTTGTGATAAGAAAGTCTTCATCTTTCCCTCTAATTATGAGGAAACCTAACACTAATTATATCATTTAGTTATTCTATAGTTCTACTATTTTTGGACATCTTAATCATTGCTATATCTATATTTTTGTTACTTTTCATTTTCTCATACATCAACTGCCGTCTTATACCACAGAGGTAGCAAACAATCATAATCATTTTAGTAAATCCATTGTTTTGGTGAATTTTCAAGAAGAATTGATTATCTTAGCATCTCTCCTGCCAACCAAAGTTGAGTTTTTATTTGAATAATAAATGAAATGATTCTACTTCCTTCTTTATTGATATTTTTGTTGTTTGAAGTTTGATAAGAGATTTATGAAATATTTCTGGCTATATATATTTGAAATATTCTTTCTGCAATAGATGCAGCAAGTATAGGAGTGTTGGTCTACCTTTGTTTGGTTGCTCAATTTTTTATTTACATCTTTGCACATTCCAGCTAACTTTGAATTCCAGTGACATTTTTGACCTTTTTATGTAGTTCCATTTTGTAGTTTCATTTGGACCTTTTTATTTTGTTCATTCACAATGTCATTTAGGGATACGCTTTTGCTGAAACGTTCTTATCTATTTCTCACCTTAATTATAGTTTGTTATTGTCCAGTTTGCTGCAGCACTGTACGATTTTGTCCACTTAAGGTGAATTACGTAGTACCCACTTTCTTCTTAGTATTAGTTGCACCCACATTTTCCATTGTTCTTAAGTCTTATGTTTAAGTTTTCTTGCAATTTACAACTTGTTTAGTTCTATAGTTGAAACCACTGGAAAGTTGTTCTAAGACTTCTAACCAAATCAAGTTCAACAAACTAAATTTTTGCACTCAGTCTCCTAGTCATGTTTGGAATCTGAACCTGGCTCTTTAGGTTACTTATAATTTTTTTCGAGTATTTTCATATTCTTGAAAGACATGGCTCATTTCCCCGGTTCTTGTGCTTAGATCTTCAGTTTATACCAAAATAGTATGTTATTTTGATAATTTGAAATTCTAAAAAGGTTTTTCACCTCGAGACTTGATGCATTAAGCTATTTTGGGTTAACTTTTGCCAAAACTATTGTGAAAAGGTGATCATGTACTGCCAAGTTCAGCAGTTCGTCGAATATTCATCTTCCTATCATGTATACTGTGATTTTCTGGATGCATCCTTTCTTATTGGATCCTAGTATTGATGAGAGTAGAATTTCACTGTCCTTTAGGGAAATAAAATTCCTTAATTGGTAGGTGGTGACTTAACCATAGTCTCTACTTCACATAGTTTCCTCAGGTGATTTATTTCTTTTATTAAGTTTTTCAGTGCAACTTATATACAATCTCCTCTAGATACGGGAGAGATGGTGCTATTAAGTAGCATGTGGAATTTAACATGTATCTTGGGCTTGGGATTATCACTGGAAATTATCTTCTGCCACTATGTACTGATTTATCTCGTCTTGTATGGTTTGATAAGAAGAAAAAGCTTTCCAATTTCCTTTTTCATTTGATTCTGCTTTACCATTGTCGCAGTTAGCTCTAATAATGCAATATACTTGCGGGTGCTGAGAAAAATAAAGGGAACCACCATAGGTGGTTCAAATTAGTGATGCAATATACTTGACATTTGTTGACGGTCGGTAATCCCTGTTAACTATTCGGTTTTACTTGACGGTTTAGGCCTTGTGTCAAGTAAACCACTCTTTTATGTTAAGTATATAATATTGTACCCCTTTAGTTGACGGATTTCGGTAAACCGTCACGAAAGCCACCACTTTGAGTTGACGGGTAGGTTAATGCCGTCAACTAAAGTCATGGGGGAATTCCCGTGTCTATTTCAGATGTCATTATCATAATTTTTTTGAAAAGTTTGGGTTCGTGACGGTTTCCACCAAATATTATATGTGGAGAAAACCTAAATCTCACTGATCATAACCTCGCTCCTCTTCGAAATTTTATTCCTTCACTCAGAAAATCCCCTCTTCTCCCACTCCTCTTCAAATCCAAATTCATTCCCACCTCTCACAATCCCACTTCTTCCAAGCCAAACCCAAACCTATGTAGGCATGTTGGGCATTAAAATACATTATTAAATATATATATTTTTTATATATTCAGATTTTTTGAATTATTTTGGCCAACTAACTAACTACCCAACCAACCCACTAACTAACCTAATCACCTAACCAAGGCCGACCAAGAGTAGCCCCCCTATAATTTTCGTCCAAAAATCAGCTCCTATATTTGCCTGCCGGCCATGCCATGCATGGAAACACCCTCCTACATATGTAAACTGAACCCATAAGCCCATATATATACATATATCAATCTTCATCAAAACCCTAACCCTAACACCAAAACTCTCATTTACCATCCAAGAGCAGCCCCTTCTCCATTACTTTCGAAAATAGCAACCTCTCCCCCTCTCCTTCATCATCCATTCCCTTCACAACACCTACCAATCATCTCCTCCCACTCAAAGTCTCTCCTTTACACTCTCTTCACCTAAACACCATTAAACCTTCAAAAAGACTCCATCTTCACCATTAAACCCATCAAACCACCATTGCCATCTTCTTCAACTCATCAAGAAGGGGATAGAAATCAAGCAAAGCAAAGAAAGTTGGGTTCTGGGATAAGGAGGAGCACCAACAACTCATCTTGTGAAAGATTTTGGTAAAAGCTCTATCTTTTTCCTTCTCAAACCCGATGATAAAATTCTGTAGGAAATCTGAGATTAATTTCTTAGAAATTATATTTTTTTATCCCTTTTATCATATATTTTTGTTCCTAGAAGTTACATCTAAAATTGTTGAGAAATCGGGTTACGGTAACGTTGATTTTTAGCACCGTTGTGAAGGAACTTATTTTGTCGTTGGTATTTTTAAAAAATGAATCAAATGTAGGTTTATTACTATAAAATATATTTGTAAAATTTTTTTCATGATTTTATCATCTTAGATCTGATCGAAAAAATAGGGGTCGAAATAGTAGCTTTTGGGGTAAACTGATGACCTAGAAAGACTATAAATTAGGAATTAAGTTGATGATCAATAGTGATTTTATTTTCTTAGAAATATCTATACTAATTCTGTTTTAACATAGTATTTATCATATTTAAGCCATATTGGTTAGTTGGAGATGTTCCGGATAAGTTTTGGGTAGACTAGCCGACATGAGAGTCAAATAGTCATAAATTTTTCTTAGAATTTGAAATCTGAAATTCAGAGCTTATTTCAGTGTAAAATAATATAAAAATATTATTTTTATAATTTTAGATGATATTTAGGCATACCCTCGAAGTAGGGGCATAACCGACAATTTTGGAAGTCGAAAACCGTAAAACTAGGTCCCGGTGTCACATGGAACGTATGTGTTATTGTGTATGAATCTAAATGGTTCCATGAGATATTTGGATATAGTTATTATGGTTTAAAAAATTAAATTATCTAATTAAGATATATTACAAGTTTCTTGATTAAATACTTAAACTAGTTAATTAATTATTTAGGAGCATTGGATTCCAGAGACGTAGACATGAGAGCTACCTTTTATTTTCACACCGCGAAATTAGGCAAGTGCACCTTGTTATTGTTCAGTTCATATTCTATCTTTGTTCTTTATTTTTGTTACTTTTATTATTGTGTTGGACGTTAGTGGTTATATCAATGCGGGCTTCCGGATTATATTCGGGTACATTCAATTGTTAAGTTGTCTAGTATTGATATATAGAGCCTGCCTGAGATTTATGGATTTTATTTCCATTGAGACCTGTAGGATACGACACGTGATTGACACATATATTATCCTGATACCTGAGCTTGATTATCTGAGATACCGGATTCCCTGATACTTGCAGGATAGGATTAGTTGTTGTCATTTCATTTTTCTTTTAGTTGTGTCATAGGATTTGCCGTCTAGATAGTGGTCAAAACGGTAAGTTGTGGATGCAACTTATTGATTCTTGAGAGTTGAGGACAATTACTACTTGCGTGGGCCATGTTGTGCACTTACACTTTATATATATGTATATACATTTATTCTGAAAGGAGCCATGTTTCCTGAGTTACAGCCTCTCTTAGTTACCGTTGAGAATCCAGTACCAGAGCTTCGACTATATGTATACTCTCTTATTTACCATTGAGACTCGAGTACCAGAGCTATGGAAATAAGTATACTCCTGCCTTGTTGTATTTACTTTGGAGATGTCTGCGCTTGCGAACGTTGTCCTCAAAGCGTCACGTCAGTTTGGTTTAGTTACCCAAGATTTTTTTTACTGTACATTAGCTTGTATATTATGTGCCTTGCTATGTCCCATGAGGACCTGGTTATTTCCCACATATAGCTGACAAGATCTTTCCTGAGGAGTATGGGCCGGGAGTCTATTCTTTTTCTGCACCAGCTGTGGAAGACGAGGTTGATCCGGAGTAGTTCTTCGCAGATTGCTATTTTTACTTTAGTTTATGTCAGAGCTGAGGACTTGTAGTGACTTCTTTTCATTTTTTTTTACCTGAGACTTGTATCATTCATTTATTCGCTGAGACTTGTATCCATGGGTTTTCAATGTGACTTTTATATTCCTATTTGACATTATTCTAGTTCCATCATTCAGCACGATATGTCCTGTTACTATTCTGTAATTCTTTATTTCTGTGGATGAGTATAGTTTCTGTGCTTGCCATATGATTATTTTACAACTTAAAATACTTTTCGTTGGTCCATTAAATTGGGCATACCTATGGAATGTGTCTGCTGGCATGCCACGTGTTCTAGTTCTTATAGATTTGGGGACTGGGGAGTGACACCACCTTAGCTGTTTTACCCAGAATTAGGTCCAGTCTTAAGTACAAGTATCATTTTCCGTTCCCAGAATACGTATTTTAAATGCATGTACTGCTTAAATGTATTTATTTAATATTTATCATGTATTGTTCTGTATTTTAATTCCTTTAATTTTGCGTTAATTATTTTTCTGCATTTTACTTTCTGTATTTTACTTTCTGCTTTGCTTTTGGGTTCGGCCCGAGTTGGTTTATTTTTGGGCCTTGATGGTTCAACATGAACCCAACTCCCCACCTACCACCACTCCTTCATTTAAAGCCCCAAAACCCTTTCTCTTTCTTCATTACTCACATTTACTTCTCCTTCTTCATCCTCCATTACTCTCCCACCCACCCATTTGGAGAGGCAAGTACATCTTGCACACCATGAGGGATTTCATGCATCTCCATTTATTTTTAGTCTATGTTGTTTATCTTCTCTTCCTCTACGAGTTTAGGTCTTGAAGTTCTTGATTTCCATGGATGGTTGAGTGTAGATCTAAGTTTTAAGTTTTGGTTTTTCATATGGATTTTGTGGTTTTGATCTATCAAACTGTCACGCCCCAGTACCAAAATACGGAGACGGACTAGGCCAGCTACTCCATATGAGGTATTCAAACGTCATACGGCGATCGTGGCTGTCAAAAGACAAGGGGGTGTATGCTACATTCAAGTCACCTATGGTCACACAGAACATCTACGTCTCAATCATTCAAAGCAAGAAAACATCAATTAATGAACATATAAGATAAAGCAGTAAGGCGTCCCTGACGCTTCATCAAAATGGTCATGGGGTTCTAGCTTTATAAGGTAGCTAGCCCAGAGAGTCAAAGTTACATAATTTTATTCAACTGCAGTCTAATTTAATTACAATTGAGCAAAAGACAAAATGTCTAGATTAGCCGGCTAAACAGGTGCCGGTGGCTAAACACCAGGACAAAAATAAAGATACAAGAGTGGTGGAGAAGAAACCCACTCGAGTCCCCCGCCAGTCATGCTCCTAGTATGCACCATTGACGTCAGGGAAGAAAGTCGGATCCTCAGGCTCTGCTACGCGATCTGGCCAAACAAAACCAGCCGGGTCAGCCCCGAAATAGCAAGTACCACAAGGGAGCACAAAAGAGTGAGATAAAATCCAGTCATAAAATAATAATAATAGTAAGCTTCCGGTCGTAACCTCGGTCCACAGCCTGTCCTAGCACGATAGACCAACCCAACAACCAAACAAGGACATGGGTTGGACCACGCACCATGACAGTCCGTGTCCCTCGGCTACTAGCGGAAGGCCCAAGCACAATCAAGTCGTTTTTCAATCGGCCATTCATTCCTGCGGCTTTCTATATTTGGCGGAGTTATCCCCGTTATACTGATTAAAAGGAATCCTCAGATCGTGTCAACCCAACAGGGCTAGCCAAACCATAAGACTTATAACACTTTGATTATGCACCAGTCCCCCGAAGGGCTACCGCACTAAAACATTTAACACATAGCTGGTAGGAGTCGGATATAGCTATTCGCTATAGGCGAATGAAACTATTGTAGAAGCATGAAAAATAATAAAGAAAGAGCCATGCGGCCACGAAACCCCATGCGGTTCTGAAAGCCCATGCGGCCCAGAGGACCCATGCGGCTCAACGCGTCTATGCGGCTCCGTGATCTCCATGCGGCTCAGAGAGGTGCCACGTAGCATACAAGCAACTCTTCCCCTACTGCATTAATTGCCTTGACGGCTGACAGCTCTGACAAGACGACAGCCCTGACACAAAGATGTAATTGTGACTCTGTCATAATGACAGACTCCTAGGGAAACGAAGGAGATCTCTGACATAATCCCCCAAGATCCAGAAAATGCCACGCAGCCTTGGCACGTGGACAGTCATATGCGGCTCGAGCGGAGACTCCCCATGCGGCTCAGGCCGAAGTTGCCCTATGCGGCCCAGATCGAAATAGCCCTATGCGGCTCAAGCAGACGCTCCCCCATGCGGCTCACGAGGACCATCTCCATGCGGCTCACGAAGGGGTTACCCGTTATGCGGCCACATACGTCCATGCGGTCCAGATTATCTTGTGATTCGAAGGTTCGGGGGCCACTCTCCAACAGCCTTGACACGTGGCCGGGCTTATGCGGCTCAATCCTCATGTGGCTCAGATCCTTCAGTGGCTCACAGGACACGTGTCATAAAGCCAATCAATTTTCCAGATTTACTGCAATCAAAGATTGGATCAAATACCAATAATCTGGGACACGTGGCAGGAGAATGAATTAAACTTATTCATTCAGATTCGCAGACATCAGCAGATCATCATAAGGGAGATTTATTCTAATCAGCATTAATTACTGAGAGGATTTGGCACAATCTACATTAATGGCCCAGATTCATTACACTCAAAACTAATGGCCCAGATTGATCAATCAACAGGCCGCCGCCACTTTAAGGGACAATCATTGTAAACCCTAATGATAGCATTCCCTTCTTATAAATAGCAAGGTGCCATTCCCTTGCGAAGAAGACCCTTTTTCGAGATCAGAGAGCACCAGAATACTTGGAGAGAAAAAGCAGAGAGAGAGCAAAGAGAGCATTTCTTCAACGCCAAGCAATATTCTGGAGCCAAGGCTGCATACCGATCGTCCAAGGAGTAAGGCAGAGCTGTCGTAGCTTTCCCGAGCCTCTATCGTCACCCCCCAGACTCTAAAATAAATAATTGTACTTAGACGGCTGTACCTAGGTTTTCGTCCCTAGGCTTTCTTTGTACAAGCGAGTTTGTAACGTGAAGTAAAAGTCCAGTCCTCCGATAATTGTTCTGCTCTTTTATATTTCATGGCAAACACGATGGCGACTCTACTGGGGACCAACTTCTCCACGGCTGAGGAGTTGGTGATGTAATCAGATGCAGCCAAACTTGGCTCCACGCAACAGAAGATGGTCGTCCACTTCGACCAACAGGCGTTTGAAGAAATGCTCTCTGAAGGAAGTGCCGGCCCGATCCAGAAGCGAACCCGCACAAAGAAAGCTCGTTGCTAGTGGAGGCCAAAATCGTTTGCTCCTCCACAAGCTCTGGACGGGATACTCTCTGCTACCCAAGACGGCGAAGGCGACTCTCATACGGCTCCATTTCGAGCCGTAGAGCACTCTGCTGTCCCCAAGTCCGGCAGAAGAAAGCACTACGATGCTGGACTTGCAGGGACAAAGAGCGACTCTATGCGCCCCAAGAAGAAGCCGAGCACTCCTGTGGCCAAATCTGCCAACCACATGCAGGAGGCTCATGCGGGTGAATCTACCAGCCGCATGAAGAAAGTCTATGCGGCCAGATCATCTAGCCGCATGAAGAAAACTCATGCGGCTGAGACTCCCAGCCACATGAAGAAAGCCTATGCGGCTACGTCTGCCAGCCGCATGAAGATTGTTGAGGACGACAGCATGACGTCTACCCCGCGCGGCTCTGTCTTCGACCGCCTGTCTTATGGTCCTGATCTTTTGTGCTCCCAAGAAGAAATGTCTGACTCTCTCCAGCATCACCTAGACTCTTCCTACTATGTGCCTTTACGCACTAGAGCGAATAAGTCTAAGGCAGCGCGAGCTTGGCACGCTCGGTCCGCTGATTCGTTCTCCGACCATCCGAGCGTCCCGCATACCGTTATACGGGCCTCAGATGGGAGGATGTACAGAACCACTCAGGTCCAGCCCCCGGCGGCAAACGAACAGAGAGGTTCGTAAAAGTCTCCCAAAATCCAGGAAGCAAACATGGTCGATCCTGTCACTACCACATTTCTAGTGTGAGGGTATTTTTGTCATTTTTGGGGTAATTTAAATTTATTAGAATTTATTAGAATTTTTTGGGATTTTTAGGAATTATTTTGGAATTGTTTGGACTAGATTGATCTTGGCTAGTTTGGACCCTTGTAGACCAACCTAGGAGCTAACCCTAGTTAGTATGAGTTTGGTTAGGATATATGACTCTAGTCTAACCTAGCATAATCTTTGGTTTGGTCATTAGAACCTAGTTAGTCATAGAATTAGATAAGTCATAAGTCATGACTTATGGTTTGAACCAATTAATAAAACAACTTAGCCATAGCCTATGTAACTTGGCCTAAAGCCCAAAAATTAACCAAACCCTAATCCCAAGGAGATGTGGCCGGCCACCCCTATCCTCATTGGGATCACCACCATATTTATACTCTCCTAAAATCTAGGGTTGCCTCCTTCTTAAGAAAGCTCAAGTTAGAACACAAGGTTTGTTTCCTATTCAATTAATTCCTAGAATTCCATTCCTCTTCCTTTTCCATTCAAATCTTTTCCTTTAGGTTCTAATCTACCCATTCTTGCTGTCATAAATGTTCCATTTCAGTTTGAAGTGATTTTAGTGGATTGGGACATCAAGAGGAGAGCCATTGAAAGAGGGGTTTTCTTGAGAAGTTCAAGCTTAGGTAACTTACTCTACACTCCATGAAATTTCGATTGGCCTTCATCATTAGGGAGCCCTAGGAGTCCCCTAAGTATCAGTATAGGTTTTGTGTCGGGTATCCTAGGTTTCGTGTCCGTTCTGGACACGTATCGGAGCTAGGGTTAAGTGTTTGACGAAATGCCCCAAAGGGCATTTCGATCTCGTTTGTGCATTATTTTTAAATAGGAAAATTTGTTTTATCATTGCTTATTAATTGTTAATCTTCTGTGGTGATTTTAGAGTCTGCTTGTGTCGGATTCGTGGAGTGGACACGCGCGTGCACACGCTCGCGCGCGCGCTACAGTGTTCCCCTACTACTCGGGGCCTGTAGCGGACACGACACGCCTCTAGGACACGTGAAACTTGACACGTAGCATGGGGCCATGACTGACACCCCGTGTGTCAAGTCCCACGTGTCCCCATGTCGTATCGAGGGTGGAAATCGATAGTGCACGTGTCGTGCACTGTGTGTTTTCAGTGTTCATATATTGTGTTCCTGTGTAAACTGTTTTAAATGCTTTAAATAATGTTTTTAATTGTCATTTAGTTCCTAAATATATTGTATATTATGTAATAGTTTCAGTTTCCATGTTGGTTTAGGTTTTGTCTAGAAATGGGATTCGAAATGGAAGGAATTACTGTTTCACTGATACTCATGTTCAGTGAGTTCCCAGTTTTGAAAACCCATCTGTTTTTCCTATTTGTTTTGTTGTATTCAACTGATGTTGTTTTCCACATGTTATATTTCATGCTAATTAAGTTTCTAGAATCAATTATAGGTTTTGGTTGTGAGTTGGAAGTTTTGGCTTTTGAGTTCATTCTCAAATTGAAACCTGGAAACTCTTTGCAAACCGGAAAAAATCTGAGATTCATAGGTTAACTGGGACTGGTTTGGTTTTGCTCACTGTCTTTTTCTTTATGACTGAATCCATGTTTTATTAAATCTGATTCATGAAGTGTTTTGGGGCTTACATGTATTAACTGTTTTGCTTTGACTGGAACCTGAGAACAGGGGTTTCTAACTGATTTTTCCTGATTAACTAATCTGAGCCTATCACTCACCCTACACACATGTTCACTCATGTACACATGTAACCCTCACACAGGAATCTGAGTATAGGTTTCATGATTAGGTAATGTTTAAGATTGAGTTTAATTGAGTTCCTAAGATTGATTTGAAAACTGAGAACATGTTTAAACTAAGTTCGACATGTTAACATTAATATAGGTTTACATGTTAACCTTGATGTACACTGTGAATGGGGATTTGGGAAAAACTGAGATTAACTTGATATGTTAACTTTGATGTAAAACTGAGAAATTGGTTTTCGAATGAGACTTGATTTTATGTAATGAACTGATTTGAATTTTGTATGTGATTTGGGTTTGAATTTGTGTAAACCTGAGAATGGGTTGATATTAAACCTGAGATGACTTGTATATATAAACCTGAGAAGCACTCCACACACACACAACCCCTGTTGAGACCCTCCTTACCTATGTATACTACCACAGTTTTACTTTGACACTAACACTATTCATGTGACACATTACTGTCATACACACATTTACCTAATGTATATTGCTATGCTTTGACACTCACATGTTCACTATATATATAGGAATCATATATATAGGAATCATATATATGATGATATGTGTGGTGTACCTATAGGTAGCCATATGTATATATATATATTTTCTATGTGATTTCCATGTGTAGGCCTAGATGTTATATAAGTTGTGTGAAGTTGGTTTGACTTGTGTTATATAGGTTGTAAGGACTTGGTATGCTAGCATAGGCTAGTTTAGCCTTGTTTAGACTAGTATGGTCTAGTTAGGCCTAGAATAGACTATTTAGACTTGGTTGACCTAGTTTGACTTCTAGAGTTGACCAGAGTTGACCAAGAGTTGACTTTGGCCTAGATTGACCTAGAATCATGTAGAATGCATAGTAGAACTTCATTATACCATTTTAGACTTGTTGTGACTTGTGCTGTTCTGATTAGGAGCCAGACACCACTCCTCGGACAGTACTTTCATATTGGACACTCAGATACCAGGCGAGTACATTCTCTGATCATTTCATATCCTGCTTAGAACTATTTCCTGCAGTAGATTACTTTACTTGTACTGTCACGTTGGTCACACGGATTGGTACTATATGGATCCCTTCTTGAGATGTTATCCTTAGGGGCATCGGGTACTCTATGTTCTGTGCGTTTCACTTACATGGCGTATCACTATGCTTCGTTGATTCTTCGATCACTTGTGACATATACTCTTATGATCACAGAGTCTTCCTGGAATCCTTATCCCATTTATGGGTCTACTATGTATCACCCTTTGGGGGCTTACCACCCTTCGGGGGCCTTACATAGTATCATAACATAACCTGGTTGGATCCTTGTGTATTGATTGGGGGTACGGGAGAGTAGAAGTGGACATGTGAATAATACACCAGTAGTATCTTATCAGAATCATTCCGTAGTGTCTTATCAGAATCATCCCATGCCATTTACATGTCCATGTTGTACTCTGACTCACTAGCCACATGTTAGCTCTTTATTTATAGTAGATATTTCTATTACAGCTTTCTCTCCCTGTTTACATACTGCACTTCTTTCAGTACTTGTATCTTACTTTACTGTATGATTATATCTTCTAACCTGCTATGAACTGTTGAGATGTACTGTACTCGCTCCTGTCCTGACTGGACCTGTTGAAAATATTACAGAGGACGAGGAGGAGGCTTGCCTGGATACCTACTACGGGACAGCCTTAGATGACACCTGCGAGCTGGACTCTCAGGAGGACCCAGCTCTAGCTGAGGATATTACCCCGATTGCCTAGATTAGATTAGTTAGGCTTATTTTACTTTATGCAGTCTTGAGACATGTTTTAGCTAGACTATATTTGGAGTTCATAGTTGTATATATTCTTTCATTCTGTATCTGAGACCATGTACTTCTGGATATTGCTGGGATTATCTTAGACTACTTTTCATCTATTTATTTCCTTGAGTTCTATTTCATATCGTGCTATTTCTTCCTTAGTTGTGATTGAGTTTTACTGCTATGTCACCCCCATTCGGGGAGTATGAACTGTTTAGAGATATATTGCTAGATGATTGTTGACCTAGGACAGCGTTCTACCGCCGACACTGCGGCGTAGGCTGGACGTACCCACGTCTTGTGCCCTTACTCTAGGGTACGGGTCGTGACAGATCCAGACCCATCTGACTTGCGTGAGGCCATCCTCCACAAACGCAAGGAAAGAGAAGACGCATCGGGGTGCAAAAAGTCCTACCACGGACGCCACTGCACCCAAGTTATCGTCAACTGCTGCTGCAATAACGCGACGGTACGAGAAGACCGGCAGTCCGTCTTTCAAAGACTGCAACAACCGTCTTCAGAAGACGAGGCACTTTCCATTGTCTCCTGCAACTCTGCTCAGAAAGTCCCCGCTGATGGAAGAAGGAAGAAGGAAGAAGACAAATGTTCCCAGCCCTAAGATCTCAACCACTGCGACTAAAAGACTGTCGTCTAAGCGGGTGCCCACCACCGTAGTTTTCCAAGGTACTCGTTCTAAGACGAAATCTGCTACAGTGGGAGATTCGTCGTCCACAACACAGAGGGTTGCTGGGACTGGGGGTAGCACTCCTCTGAACCTCCACAACAATCCGATGTTCCAAGAAGACGAGCCGGGGGAGATAACTCTCCCATCAGATGCAGCAAATCCCGATGACGTCCACAACTCCCAAGACGAGGCGAACTAGGAGATTGGGGGTACTATTTCTTCCGAGTCTGAACCAGAAGAGAACATACCCACATACCCCGATGACTTCTCACTACAGGGGTATGATTCGGAGGGCGCTTCCTCCACCGCTCCGTCCATCTCTCCTCATGTGAAGACGGTATTCATGACAGACAGCAGCCAAGGTGGTTCCAGCGATTTCCAACGCATCGACACTCTCGAAGCCATATTGCTTGCCTTGGTCAAGTCTGTGGACGAGATCAAAGCGGCCCTTCCAACTCTACAAGGAGGGACGCCTGGCCAAACAAGCACGGGACCTGCGGTCAATGCGGACTCGAATTCGGCAGCACCGAACCCGAGCAACGATCCTCCTGAAACAACGGCCACCACCGCCGTGGACGAAGTTCGCGAAGCGAGAAGAGAGGTCCAAGAGCTCCGAGCCATGTTTCACGCTCGAGAAAATTCTCAAGACCTCAGAATACGGCAACCATACCCTGTTGCATGAAGGGATGTCCCCTTCCCGCCAAGATATAAGCCGTTCAATATCAATCCTTATGATGGCAAGACCTCAGCTAGTCGGTACATCACTTACTTCGAGGTTACCACCGGCCATCTGCCCCATGATGATGCCATTCTCACACGATTATTCATCGGGGCATTGGAAGGGGTCGCCTTCGATTGGTATCGCAACCTGCCAGACAACTGCATCCACTCCTTCGCCGGCTTCAAGCGCATGTTCTTGGAGAGATTCTACGAAGTAGGGCAGGACATCACAATGTCCACCCTCATGGACGTCGTCCAAGGGGAGAAAGAGCTGACAAGAAACTATATCGAGCGGTTTCGCCAAACCGTAATGAAGCTGCCATCTGGAAATCCGGATTCCTCCATGATCGAAATTTGCCAAAAGAGATTGCTCCCAACAATCAGTCTCTGGATGGGCGAAAGTTAATTCAAGGACTGGAAGACGTTCATCATCAGCGCCACAAGCGTCGAAGAACGATTGAAGAAGGCTCGCCAATTGGGACTGCACATCTCGGACGGAGAGAACAAGGGCAAGCGTCCTAACAACAACAATGGGGGTAGCTCCTCCAACAATCGGGACAGCAGGGGTAAGCAGGCTATGGTGGCCGACACAGCACAGAAACCTGAGCCAAAGTCGGCAGACAAACAATGGCCGCAAATCACTTACTCCTTCGAAGATGGTCACGTCAAGCCCATCTTGGACATGCTCATACAAGGAGACAGAATTCAGCTTCCTCCACCAAGACGGGAACCGCGGCAGGCAGACATGGAGAACCCAAAGTACTGCCATTACCACCGCTACGTCCACCATGCCACACACGACTGCTACCAACTAAAATGGTACATCCAAAACCTCATCGATTCGAACACTCTGGCCATCGATTTCGAAGAGGTAACAGTCGCAGCCAATATGGTGTCGGTACAATTCGGCAGCTTCCCTCCGATAGAAACTTAAAACGGCGTGGTCTCCATCCCTCTGGCGACAATGAAGATTGCTAATCTTCCACCTCCTCGAGATCAGGCTGCTGGTCTAGTACCCCTCACCACATCACGAGGGGAGGTCATGTGGGTCCATCCAGACTTGGTATCAGAAGTAACTCAGCCCACACCACCTTCCATTTGCAAGAAGAAGAGTGGAAAAGTCAGGTCCTGCCGCACAATCTCGGCAGATATCGAAGAAGCTACAGCCGTCGTCACGCGGTCTGGGGCACAATCCCAACCTGTGGCTGACAACCCGGCTGAAGATCATCAGCCCGCTACAACTGATACTCCGGGACCGGCTCAGCCTCCGACGACCAACAAGCCTAGGCCGAGGGAGACTCGCTTTGACAAATCCCTCCAAAAAGAGGCATCACAAGGGCTGGAGAAGCCCTACAACTTCGACATCTTAGCACAATTGGCCAACACACCGGCCAAGTTGTCATTATACGAGCTTCTGAGACTCTCCAAGGATGTTCGTGCGGCTTTGAGCGATGCACTCCAAAATGCCGACGCATACCTGGCTCAGGTCAACCTCACGGGAGAAAACCCGCCTGCAGATCTCCAAGACAGCGCCTGCACGGGAGCGATGCCCAACATTGTCTTCACTCCGCAGGACATGCTCATCAAAACCAACCTGCATGATCACCCGCTATACTACACTGGATACATCGGCGATGTAAAAGTGGATCGGATGCACATTGATCCTGGCTCTTCCATAAGCATTATCATGAAGGGTCTGCTACATTATCTCCGCATCCCAATGCATCGCCTGACACCTACAAGCACCGCCATCAGCGGTTTCAATTCGGGCAGGAGCTACCCAATTGGGAAGATCCGCCTGAAGTGTCAAATTGGCGATCTCCAATCAGAAGTCACCTGCTACGCCATAGATGCAGACACTTCTTACAACATCTCTTGGGGCGCCCGAGGATACACGATTATATGATCGTGCCTTCCACGCTGCACCAGCGCTTCAAATATGTCGACAAACACGGCTTCGTAAGGACGGAATTTGCTGATATCGATCCCTTCAAGGGGGTCGAATCCTACTACTCAGACTCCTGTCTGTACGAAAAATCGAAGAAGCATCTTGGTGAAGGAGATGTGCAAGCTCGTACCGAGACAACCACAGGATCAGAAGAACCTCTGACGATCCACCTCCAAGCTCGCAAACCTGGCAAGTCTGCACCCCTTACCGCCACTCTGCGTAAGGATGCAATCAGCCACTCGGCACAAGAAGAGCAAATGATAATCTGGCTGCCAAGGTCCGGCCAAATGCCAAGACCCTCAACGGAGCTACTGACAATCAGGCTGCCGAGAGTCGGCCAACCGCAAACGGAGAAGCTCAATCCCTCCGACAAGCCAATGACGATACGCCTTCCCAAGAAGGGTCGCCACCCCGATGTAAGGCCTGGAACTTCTTGCGAACCAACCACTCCCTGTCACGCCCCAGAACCAGAATACTGGAGAGCGGGGGCGTGCATAGCCAGCTACGTATATTGAAATAGAATACATCTCAACTACACGGTCACGGCTGTCTAGATATGAGGGTTTACTACAAGCCAACGGTCTCTTATGTCAAGCCTATTGTCTCAATCTCAAGCAAGTAATATGATCACAAGATGTTTGACCACAAAATATACAATAAAAGGCGTCCCAAATATTACATATTAGCTGATCATGAAGCTAGTCTTACAAAATGCTAGGACTAGCAAGAGTTAAGTCATATATGATCAACCCTAGGATTTGTTAATCATGTTTACAGCTCGTAGGCAGACAGTAAGTAAAATGCATCGAGCTAACAGGTGCTCGTCGGCTAAACGCCTCAAAAGAATAACTTTACAATAGAGTGAGCGAAACAAAATAGAAAACCCACTCGTAGCCCGGGTTCCTTCTAGTCGCCACCATCGGGCTGGAGGTTCGGAAGATCCTCGGGAGCTGCTCCAAAATCTGGCCACACAAAACCAGCTGGGTCAAACCCCAGAAAGAGCAAGTGCCACAAAGGAGGCCACGAAATAAGAACAAAAGCCAGCATATCAGAACAAAAGAAAAGAAATGGAAGAAGGTACAAGTAATAAAGAGTGCAACAGGACAATAAACGACTAGTGACGTAGGACCATTCCGGGAGCCAGGTTACAACCCTTAAACCAGACAAGGACCGAGGTTGTAACCATTCGCCTGAACAGCACTCTGTCTCTACCCATTTATTGTTAGAGATAAGTAAAACAAGCATGTACAAGAGTAGCCAGGTACAGGGACTAGACAAGACTTAGACAAGGCTGGACTCCATCCATTCACAAGCGGCCAAGCAATTACTACGGCTTACTACTTAACTAACTAGGGTTATCACAAGCCTTAATTACTAACAAGATGCAATAAGAATTTCCCAGTCCCAAGCCCTGCAGACCATCCAGTTATCCTTCCACGGGTTGAGAGTGTGGTTGGGTACATCGCCCCGGAGATGATATACCCTTAGGTGACTTAGAGGGTGCAACACATGACAGTGCGCTGGAAATGTGCTCTACTCGTCGGCAAGCTACAAGTCCAATTAAGAGCGCCCATATAACGAGATTGCCTGTGACTGGAAATTCTCCATGAACTATAGTTTAATCTAGTCATTAGCCTAATCCATATTCAGTATGAATCCCTGACCGTGGGAACCAGGGAGTCACGTCCTAGACATGATGTAAGACAAGACAAGTGGATTGCACAAGCAAGCAAACAGGAACACCCACGGTGTCAAGTTGATTATACGAGTCAAGTTAGCCGTCGCAACAGCATCAAGATAAATCATGTCAGGGTACTTGTCAGGAGTACGCCACGACGGGCCACTATCATGTCAGGTTGGTCATGTCAGGAGTGCACCACTACGGGTCACTGTCGTGTTATGCTAGTTCCTTGCCATACCATGCCATGTACAATAGTCATTCCAAACATATTAAGTAAAATCAAGTTCATGACAAAAGGCGTAAGGATATAAAATGGGCGTAAAATATCTAATAAAATAACAATATACAAGGCTATAGAAGAGCCAAGCTTAAGGAAAATAAAATCAATCTCTATGATAGGACAGATTGTGCAAGGGTCCCTGGGGTCGGGTTGCGCAGGAGTGGATGGCGTAGGAATGGTTGGCGCAGGAATGAACTGTGCAGGAATGGTTGGCGCATGAGTCAGATTGCGCATGAGTGAAGTGCGCAGGGATGGATGGCGCATGGGTCAGATTGCGCTTGAGTGAAGTGCGCAGGGATGGATGGCGCATGGGTCAGATTGCGCATGAGTGAAGTGCGCAGGGATGGATGGCACATGGGTCAGATTGCGCATGAGTGAAGTGCGCAGGGATGGATGGCGCATGGGTCAGATTGCGCATGAGTGAAGTGCGCATGAGCAGACTGCGCAAGAGTCCCTGCGCGCTGGGGTTGAACGCAGTTCACCATGGGGCAAGCTGCGCGGTCGGCGCTGTGCTAAAGAGCGCAGGCCGAGAGGAGGATGCGCAGTCCAGCACTGCGCTAAAGAGCGCAGGCTACAGTCTGCTATTCCAGGCCGAGAAGAACACCAAGAACACCAAGAATTCAAATTTTCATATCTTTGCCAAATCAAAGCCAAATCTAGATTTCCAAGGGTCTAACTTGAGTAAAATTGAATTCTCTTCCACATGGAAGCATCAAAACCCATAAAAATCCAACCAAAATAGATCAAAACCATGTAAATCCGAAAATAGTTAAAACCTAGATCTAGAACAATGGAGACTCCAAATCACAAAATGTCAAGCACTAATGTTGATCACCATGGCCTAATCTAGCTAATGAACAAATAAAATGTGGTTATCATGTGGTGGCAAGGTGCACTTGCCTATGGGTTATGGTGTTGCGTAGAGGAAGAGGAAGAAGAATTAATAAAGGAAAGTAATGAAGAGAGAGAGTGTTAGGTGGGGATTTTAATGGTGGAGGATATGTTGAGTGTAGGGTGGAGGATAACCAATTGTGGTCCAATGCATATTGAACCAAACCAAATCAAACTAAACCAATCCTTCTCCACAAAATAAACCAAGCCAGGGAAAACCCAATTACGAGAACCAAAATCTGCAAGTCAAGCCAATTACAAGTACATGCCAAAATCCGAAAAAATAAATACAGGTCTGAAATACATGCAAGCTTGACAAAATACGTATTCAGAATATGGGTGTTACACTTCCCGCCCAGCATCGAGCACCAGATTGGGGGTCGCTAGTCTGCCAACAACTCCACGCTCTGCTCCACTAGCTGAACCTCTAACGATCAAGCTGCCCTGGACGTCATCTCAGTCTTCATTTATGCAGGGGTAGCCGAAGAGGAACCGGAGTTAGCCAAGTATGTGGCTGCCCACACTGATGTTCCCTCTGCAGATGATGTAATCCCCCTAGAAAAGATACCTTACTTTATCAATAAAGGGCTATCTTTGAACTACCTCGAGCTTAATAAGCTTTGTACAATGTATGCTATAGAACATGGTATAGGCACTCACCTACACACACAGGTGACAAATGTGTACACCGCGATCCAGCTTACCCCAGTAGAAGACACTTACCGCATAATCGAGGGAGGGGACCAACCAATCATCTTTGGCCGGAAGGACGATCCGTATCCCTTCACCATAGAAGAAGTCGACCTTGGGCCAGATGTCGGGAGACTGCCTCTGTATCTTTATAGCCCCCAATCCAAATATCTCATGCAGAAACAGGGATATAATCTGGAGACGACGCCAGGCTTGAACTACGGCACTGGACGACGATTACCTTTGAAGCCACCGGTCCCGGCAGGTAAACCACGGGACTACTACAACAAGACTCGATGTGGATTAGGGTTTGTAACACCCACGACGACCCCTGAGAGTTCAGATGAAGAATGTGACTGGCATTCACATTCGACCGGGCCACCAACTTCTGACTCGGATACCAGCATCGGAGACCTATTCAGGCAAGTCTTGTCAGTCAACATGGCATTCGTCGACGCTTATGAAGAAGATGAAGACATCCCTGAAATCCTCAAGCTAGAGCCGTAGGCCCGACAGCTGGATGCACAATGGAAAAAGCGATTCAAACAGAGAGAACCTCCTACTGAAGATGAAGTCATACAAGTGGATGTCGGCAGCGAATCTTCTCCAAAACCGATCTTCGTCAGTAAAAGCCTAATAGACGAAGAGCGAGAATCGCTGCTGGAACTTGTCAAAGAATATATTGATGTGTTCGCCTGGAGCTATAAAGACATGCCAGGGTTAAATCCCGATATTGCTCTTCACAAGCTCAACATTCGGCCGGATGCAAAGCCAGTCAAGCAACAACAGCGACGCTTCCGTCCAGGCATCATGGATGCGATCGAAGCCAAAGTCAACAAGCTGATAGCCAGCGGCTTCATTCGTGAGGAACAACACCCTGACTGGGTCGCCAATATAGTACCCGTCCTTAAGAAGAATGGAAAGATTCGAATTTGTATCGACTTTCGCAATCTGAACGAGGCATACCCCAAAGATGAATTCCCCCCTATCACATGCATCATGATCGACAACACCTGCGGTTTCGAACGTATGTCATTCATGGATGGTTTTTCGGGGTACAACCAAATCAAGATGTCTCCTGACGAAGAAAAGCATACGTCATTCCGAACACCGATTGGCACATACTGCTACACAGTCATGCCTTTCGGTTTGAAGAATGCCGGCACCACATATCAAAGAGCCATGAGCATCATCTTCAGAGACCACTTACGCAAGACGGTAGAGTTCTATGTTGATGACATCGCCATCAAGAGTTGCTGTAAAGGAGACCATCTGCAGGATCTGAGGACGGTATTCGACCTGATGCGAGCGCACAATTTAAAAATGAACCCTACGAAGTCCTTTCTGGGCGTATCCAGCGGGAAGTTCTTGGGTTTCATCATCACCGCCCAGGGTATCCATGTAGATCCTGAGAAGACAAAGGTAATCATGGAGATGGGTCCCCCGAGAAATCTCCGCGAACTCAGAAGCCTTCAAGGGAGGCTAGCTTACATCAGGAGGTTCATTTCTAACCTCTCCGGGCGATGTCGACCATTCACCCACCTCATGAAGAAAGGCGTCTCGTTCGTATGGGACGAAGAATGTCAGCGGGCCTTCGACAGCATCAAAGAATATTTGTCGAACCCTCCAGTCCTGGTGGCCCCGGTTGCTGGAAAACCATTCCCTCTCTACGTATGAGCAATAGAGCGTTCCCTCGGAGCCCTGTTGGCACAAAACAACGATGCAGGCCATGAGCAAGTCATATATTACCTCAGTCGAATGATGATTGGGCCAGAGCACCGATACACCGCTGTGGAGAAGGAGTGCCTTGTCCTGGTGTTCGCCATTCAGAAGACGCGACACTATGTCACGGGACAAACAATACATGTGATCTCACGAGTCAACCCTCTCAGGGTCCTCATGACTAAACCAGGGGCACTCAGCTCTCGCCTCGCTACATGGGCAATATTGCTGTCCCCTTATCATATGATCTTCGTCCCGCAAAAGGCTGTCAAAGGTCAAGCCCTGGCTGACTTTCTGGCAGCCCACCCGGGCTCGGAGTCGTCCAGAATATATGAAGAAATCCCAGATGAGGTCGCCGACTCGCATGCAACCTCTCACAATAATATATGGCGAATGTTCTTCGACGGTGCTTCAAGAACGGGACCCAAGGGCAACATCGTCGTCGGAGTCGGGTGGTGCTAGTCTCCCCTTCCAGATTGGTGATCAATCGCGCTTACTCTCTCACAGAACCCTGCTCTAACAATGTGGCCGAGTACAACACGCTGGTCATTGGCCTCCAACTGGTAAGAGAGCTGGGGGTAGAATATCTGGAAGCATACGACGATTCTCAGTTAATCGTCAATCAAATCCGAGGCTCGTACGAAGTCCGCCACGAAGACATGATCCCCTATCACCAAATAGCGATCGACATCATCTCGTCGTTCGAGGGGTTCTTCATCGAACATGTTCCCAGACTCCGAAATATCGAAGCCGATGCTTTAGCGGGTTTGGCCGCTTCCCTAGCAGTGCCAAATCATACTCATCAATCGGTGGACGTGATAGGCCAAGAACTGGTCTGCCCCAAGAACAACGTTCAATTCGTGGCGAGTTATTCCGCTCAGACGATCGACGATGTCCCTGACTGGAGACAACCATTCATTGACTTCGTCATCTACGATATCTTGCCCGAGAACCCAAAGGAAGCCACCTCCATCAGATGGCGTTCTCTCAGATTCTTCTACGATACAGAGACAAAAATACTGTATCGGCGATCCTATGATGGATTATCGCTTCGGTGTCTGTCAAACGCGGAAGCCAAAGAAGCCATACGAGAAGCTCATGACGGTGTTTGCAGGGCCCATCAGCCTGGTCCTAAATTGTAAGATCGTCTTCGCCGAATGGGCTACTACTGGCCCACGATGGTAGCAGATGCGATAGACTTTGCTAGAAAGTGCAAAGCCTGCCAAGTCCACGCGGACTTCATCCACCAACCATCCGAATTTCTACATCCGACAGTGGCATCCTGGCCATTTGAAGCATGGGGGATGGATATCATTAGCCCAATCACTCCACCTTCCTTCCGAGGACATCGCTTCATACTCGCAATCACAGATTACTTCTCCAAATAGGCGGAAGCTGTCCCACTCGCAGAAGTAAAAACTTTAAATGTGATCAGCTTCCTTAAGCATCACGTCATTTATCGCTTTGGACTGCCCCGAAGGATCATCCATGATAATGGTCCGCAGTTTGCAAGCCATGCCTTCTATCGGTTCTGCGACAAGCATCGCATCCAGAATATTGCTTCGACATCGTACAACCCGGCAACAAACGGGTTGGCAGAGGCATTCAACAAAACCATCATCAAGTTACTCAAGAAGTTCATATCGTCCAACAAATGCGACTGGAACGAGAAGCTTGGTGAATGCTTATGGGCGTACCGTACCACGGTCCGAACGGCCACAGGGAACACACCATTCTCCCTGGTGTACGGGAGTGAGGCAGTTCTCCCATTAGAGACTCAAATACCCTCACTCCGCGTCGCCCTCACTTATCAATTAACGACGGATGATAACTACCGACGTCGACTACAAGAGTTAGAGGCCTTAGACGAAAAGCACCTCCTGGCTCAGCAAAGAATCGAGCTATACCAAGCACGCATCTTCGGAGCCTTCAATAAGAAGGTTAAAATCAGAACATTCCAAGTGGGCGATCTCATTCTGGCAGTCCGGAGGCCGATGGTCATGACTCACAAGACCGCTTCCAGCCAAAATAGGAAGGTCCATTTATCATCGAGGCTGTATTCTCCAACGGTGCTTACCGCCTCGCAAAAGCAAAACAGAGACTTGCTCATGTTGTCCGTCAACGGCAAGTTCCTGAAGAAATATTATGTCTAAACGACACATTCCAGATTATCGAGTCATGTACCCGCTGGTGCCGCTAAACTCGCATCCACAATATTCCAGATTATCGAGTCATGTACCCGCTGGTGCCGCTGAACTCGCATTTCAATATTCCAGATTATCGAGTCATGTACCCGCTGGTGCCTCTGAACTCACATTTTGGTCACTCTCTCAGATAGCAAGTCATATATGATCATACCTCTGAACTTTCTGCCTGGAAGAGATCCTCCCTCATGATCCACTACCCGCACTTCCAGTGCACAAAAAGGGTAACCGATCCACAAATTTCCAAAACGGCCATGTCCTCATTACCTCTGAGTCGTTTCACTTCCGCCAAAAACAAATTACCCCTTTACATAGAACTTCCATGTCCTCATTACCTCTGAGTCGTTCTATGTACCCTCCTTCATTGAGCCCACTTCTGCCATGTCCTCATTAACTCTGAGTGGGAAGGCTCCGTCGAAGAAACCTTCATGCTTGCAATGTCCTCATTACCTCTGAGTAAGTATGATGATTCCCTTTCGACTTATTATCTGTACCCACAACCGGAGTACGCCAAGGATAATAGGTCCACAAATATCATCCGCTGAGTCCACTCCTGCCATGTCCTCATTACCTCTGAGTAGGAAGACTTCACGGTAAAACCTCCGTACTTACCATGTCCTCATTACCTCTGAGTAAGTATATTGGTCCTCTCTCGTCTTATTATCCGTACCCTGAACCAGGGTACGCCAAGGGTAATAGGTCCACAAATGTCCTCTGTTGAGCACGAATGTCCTCTGTTGACCACAAAAGTCCTCTGTTGACCACAAATATCATCCGTTGAGTCCACTCCTGCCATGTCCTTATTACCTCTGAGTAGGAAGACTCCACGACAAAACCCTCGTACTTGCCATGTCCTCATAACCTCTGAGTAAGTATATTGGTTTCCCTTCATCCTATTATCCGTATCCTAAGTCGTGGTACGCCAAGGATAATAGGCCCACAAATGTCCTTTGCTAAGTCTCTTAGTACAGGCCCACTATTCCTCATCATGCCCCGGGAGCCCAGTTGCTCCATGGCATTCTATATCCCGATACTGGGAACGTCCACGACCACCTTGCCGTAGAACTGTTCTAAGTATCTTCAGTCAAACTTGTTACCTGTACCAAAAACCAAGGTATGCCATGGGTAACAGGTCCACAAACAAGTCCCCCATGCGGGGCAAACATCACCACAATATCACAGGTACAACAAACAATGCAAATAAAGGGTAGAATGGAAAGTACTCTTTATTTGAAAGGCAAAAAAAGCATTACATGTTTTGGGACCACGTCCCTCTCAAAAAAGAAAAGAAAAAGAAAACAGGAACAAAACAAGAAGAAAAGGCCGACTATAGCTCAGCATTACACAACTCCAGGAGCCGGTTTCTCACCAAGGCAGTACCCCCCTCGAGCCTCTGTCTAGTTCGGCGCTCAGCTTCCTGAGATAACTGCTCCCCATTATCCAGGTCCATGAGTGCCAGACAGTCGTCATCCAACTTCCTCAGAGCCGCATCCAAGTCAGCCGAAGCTTTGTTGACATTATCAGCTTCCTGGACAATCATCCCTCTGTCGATCCGGGCAGCCTCGAGCTCAGACTCAAAGAAAGTTAACTTCCTCTGAAGCTCAAGGATCTGTTCCCGCGTATCAGCAATCCCGCGAGAGGCAGTTGCTTCCCGAGCCGTAACGTCTTCACTCTCATGGCTTAATTGATCATATCGATCAGACAAGGTGCGAAGATCCTTCAGTATGGCTGGCCTGGTTTTATCCTGAGCAGCCTTCGCCTTCTCTATAGCAGCTGCGAGGGAGCCGTGCTCCTGATCAATAGCAGCAGACAGGTCAACTTGCCACAACTCCTGAAGCCGGGCCACCAGTTGATCAGTTTCCAGCAATTTCGATTCTAGAAGTGCAGCCACCCCTGCCCCACTAGAAAGGGCCTTAAGGATATCAATTTGACCCTAGGCGCATTGCCGGGCCAAGACGAAAGAGGTCCTTCTATCCATGGCAGCTTCTATCCCCCTTTTCAGGTGACGATGAAAGCTATCGACCACGTCCTGTAAAGATTCGTCCAGGACCTCTGTCGAGGATGGCGTCAGAGGGAGCGTGGCCGGCAGCATCAAAGGAGTGGTGCTAGAACTGGCCACCAGGGGGGCGATTTCCGAATAGAACGATGCACGGATAGCGGCCAACTCTTCCTCTGCCACCCGAAGAGCCTGGATGCTTGGCAGGGCGGAAAGGTCGACTCTCTGGGCCGCCCTAGCAGAGGAAGACACGAGGACCATTGTCCCCTGCCCCGATTGTCCCATCACCAGACTTGCCGAACTCGAGCCCGTAAGAGAATCATCAAGATAAGCCGGAGGGGGAGGAGGTACGTCCCTCTCCGCCAGTGCCCCTTCGACAGAGCTAGTCTCTACAAGGTCCGTCCTCGGCACGGGAGGGGCAGGACCTACATGTCCACGACAATGATCAATTGATGTAACCCGAAGGATATGATCATAGAGCAGATAGGCCTCCTCGCAAGTTAAGATTCGGCTTATCTTACCGAGAGAGGAGCATTGAGGCTGCAGCTCGTTCGCAGCTGGCAGGGTCCCCTCACCCGCGATCTTCAAATTAAATCTGGCCAGCTCCCCTGACCCGGCCACCTCAGAGAGAGAGGCAACCTGACCAGCATCATCTGGACGAAATTCAGCAATTTTAGGGACAGGCTCACCGGAGCCCCCGTCATCATAAGTCACGATCTCGGCCACTCGAGAGTCCTCTTCTTCTGACGCCTACAAGAGGGAAGGAAGGTGATTAAAGTTAAAGCTAAAAGAAAGGAAGGACTGGTAGTAACTCATTTACCTCTGAGACGGCGTAAATTTTTTCACCTCTTTTCGTTATAGTTAGCCCGTGGTGTCTGGTTGTAGCCAGTTTCCGAGAGCGAGAAATGCCACCAACAGGAGAAAGTCGCCTGCTACGCTTTCGTACAAGACCGGGTGCAACGGATGACTGATCAACCACTATCTCATCTGGCAAAACAAGTGGCTGATCCGTCACTACATCTGCCATTGGAAGGGAAAGGTCATCTCCGTCAGGCTCGTCGTCTTCGTCATCTGCAGCATCAGAGTCCGAATCTGGCACCTCGACTCTGTTCTTCCTCTTCCTTGTCTTGGCCCCCTGGGAACCCTCATCCAGGCCGGTAACAACGATGAAACTGGTATATGGGTTAAAATCGACATGGGGCTTGTTCGCCATGACGTGGTACAAAGCCGCCATATACAAGATATCTACTGACGCCTTGATAACGAAAACTGAAAAAAACGACACGGGTGTGGAATGTGTCATAGTAATGCCAGGCCCGGATGCCGTCTAAGAGGCTATCTTCAATACCCGGACAAGAGCTGGGGCTGTCCAGAAAAAGCTGACTATACCAAAATTGCCGGGCGAACCTGCTAGGCAGATAGGGTTCCAGAAAGACACTGTTACGGTTGCGATACACCAGATGAGCGGGACGGATATTTCGCAGCCACAGAAGCATCTGGCCGTCCAGAAGTTGAGGAGGGCCAATACCGTCAAGATGGACAGTTGCTACTTCCTCATCAGTAAAATGAGGGACAGATGCGAAAATGTTGTACATGTCTGCCCGTGCTAGTGCCATCCGGCAAGCACGCATGGTCTCAAACTCCCAAGACTCATTACGATAGCGGAAGATAAAAGCGTCGTCATCAGCTACGCCGTCTTTAGAGCCCGGTCTCATCAAAG
The DNA here is from genome assembly GCA_029216955.1 of Iris pallida. NCBI lineage: Eukaryota > Viridiplantae > Streptophyta > Magnoliopsida > Asparagales > Iridaceae > Iris > Iris pallida. Next base: position 716,603 of record JANAVB010006390.1, read on the forward strand.
ACAGATAATGCATCAACAGCCACCCCATCAAATAGTGGTAAGGCAGCTCGGTCCGTTCAAAATCTTTCATCACATCGCGAGCAATAACCTTGGATGTAAAAGTACGAAGGCCGCGGTGTATGCTGCACACCATGGCCGGGAGGAGAGATAGTCGGACCCGCAAAACTAACTTCACAGCCGGAAGGATAAAATTACGACTGATCCTCTCGATGAAACCTGCTCCGCCCGAGACTACACAGTTTCGCAGCCATATCATTAAGAATCCCGCCAGGAGCGCCTTCTCCGACAACTCTTGAGTATCATGATAAAAATAGCCAAAAGAGTCGGTCTTGCTCCCGAATGTATCACTAGTGGTGGTCGTCCTCTTAGCTGACGACACTAAGGCTTTGACCGCCTCTAGGGATCGAGGACGTCGGGAAGTAATTTGACCGGAGGCATCTGTCGGGAAGAGATAGCGCACCCAGTCCTTGGTATGGGGAGTATGCCCTTCCGAGATGCTTTCCTTTTTGGCTATCTGATGACATGTGCTATAGTAGCACAATATCTCTTGGTAAAGAGCCACGAATCCTGGATACTATCTTTCCAAATCTTCAAACTCCTCGTTTGTAGGAGTATACGCCTCAAAAGCTTCGTCCTCCCAAGGAAGCTTGGAGACCGCATGCATTTCGTGGAACGCAAGTCCCATGTCCCCCACTGGTGTATAGAAGGTCCCCGTCCGGCGATTATACATCTCCAGCAGAGATATAAAAAATCTTTTGTTTATGGGCAAGCCATGGCTGGTGCCCCGAATAGCATGGTAAAGACCAATCTCGCACAGAAAGGCCTCATACTTTTGCAAAATCTACGCAGACAGATTGGTCCACGAGGGAATCGGATGTATCCAGCTGGGGAGCATCAGCCGACCAATGGGATAAGATCCCTTCCGAGCAAGTTGGTTCATAAAAGTGTCGGCTGTAGAAAATATGAAATTGGGACCCGGCACATTCAAGAACGTACCCGGGGCCAACCCCATTACTGAACAGCTTGTGTGCACCTTGCCCGCACACACCAATTTCAGACTGTTGTTATAATGGATGTCCCCCACGAACATCCCACTTCGGGTAGGAGTTAAAGATTCTTCCATCTTCCGGTCCAGTGGGAGCATATTGAACCAAGATAATGGAAAGTGACGCTCCATTTGGGGGATGCGGATCGCCATCCCGTTATAAACAAAGCTCCAGTTCTCTGACACCTGTAGAACCTGACTGTACTTCACAGTCAAGGCGTCTCCAAAGAAGAACGCAGGCTTCAGGTACTCCCCTTTGAATTTTCCCGAGGTCGTCATAGCATTGAGAAAATAGAAAGGCTGGTTCTTGATGGCCTTCAATCTCGCCGGAGGCTCGTCACTAGGAAACTGGTCCGCCACACGCCTAACTATATGGTCGTACCTATAGCCCAGAGCAGATTGGGCACGACCCACCAAGGGTTCCCCAGCGGCATTAACTGGCAAATTCACTGAGAAGAAGACAGAAAGAGATAAATTAAAAAAGATGGACAAAAGAACTGATAAGATATTATCAAGCTTATGCGGCTCCAACTTAACAGAGCCTCATGCGGCTCCAATGAAGCCTTATGCGGCTTAATATCAGAGGAACACTTATGCGGCCCTGTTCAGTAAAAATTCATGCGACAGTGCTCTCATAAGGCCCTTAGAGTTTGGACAAAATTCGCACTGACCGTGTGACAGACAAAATTTGTGCGAATCCATACGGCTCAGCATAGCTCATACGGATGCGTTGGCAAAGCGCGTATACGGTCACAGCAGTTATTCTTATGCGGCTCACAGCTCGACCATAGGCCGAACATGCGGCTCACAAAGGCTCGTGCATAAAGCATGCGACGTGGCTATAGCAGTTAGGGTTCTTTAACCCGTGCAATGTCCTTACCAGCAATGGAGGGATGAACGTCAGGATGAGCCGCGGGGACGATGATTGGTGGAGGAGCGGCCGCAGTCGAAGTAGAAGCAGTCTTGCCCTTCGCCGTCGCGGTCGACGAAGACGTTGCCTTCTTCGCTGCAACGGTCTTCTTGGGAGCCATTATCAATCAAGAAGAAGATGAAGAGCTGGATAGGGGAAGATTCGAAGTAAAAGAGGAAGTAAAGAAGTCCTCTCTCTCTCAAACTCCTCTTATTTATAGGAGGACGAGAGGGGGAAGACACGTGGAGTAATAAACCGCCTCGTATAAAGACAAAACCGACTCCTCGGATTTTGCCCCCCTCCCATAAAGGAGATTTACCCAAGGCATAAAATCCCGAGATTTAATGAACCAACCCTTGGGATTCCCCCTAAAGACGGCACTAAAAGCAAATTTGAGGCAATTAAAGACACGCACACGTGGCAATGAGCTATGCGGCTAGGCCATCCATGCGACTGAAACTTCCATACGGCCAAGACATCTATACGGCTAGGACCTCATATGCGGCTAGAAAGAGCTTGCACACAGCCATGCTTCTTATTCAAAGTATTTCAATTTTGCAAATTGAAAACTTTGAAGGGGGTCTTGTAGAAGCATGGAAAATAATAAAGAAAGAGCCATGCGGACAGGAAATCCCATGCGGTTCAGAAAGCCCATGTGGCTCAGAGGACCCATGCGGCTCAACGCGTCTATGCGGCTTCGTGATCTCCATACGGCTCAGAGAGGTGCCACGTAGCATACAAGCAACTCTTCTCCTACTGCATTAATTGCCTTGACGGCTGATAGCTCTGACAAGACGACAGCCCTGACACAAAGATGTAATTATGACTCTGTCATAATGACAGACTCCTAGGGAAACGAAGGAGATCTCTGACACGCAGCCTTGGCACGTGGACAGTCATATGCGGCTCGAGCGGAGACTCCCCATGCGGCTCAGGCCGAAGTTGCCCTATGCGGCTCAAGCAGACGCTCCCCCATGCGGCTCACGAGGATTATCTCCATGCGGCTCACGAAGGGGTTACCCGTTATGCGGCCACCTACGTCCATACGGTCCAGATTATCATGTGATTCGAAGGTTCGGGGGCCACTCTCCAACAGCCTTGACACGTGGCCGGGCTTATGCAACTCAATCCTCATGCGACTCAGATCCTTTAGTGGCTTCCAGGACACGTGTCATAAAGCCAATCAATTTCTCAGATTTACTACAATCAAAGATTGGATCAAATCCCAATAATCTGGGACACGTGGCAGGAGAATGAATTAAACTTATTTATTTAGATTCGCAGACATCAGCAGATTATCATAAGGGAGATTTATTCCAATCAGCATTAATTACTGAGAGGATTTGGCACAATCTACATTAATAGCCCAGATTCATTACACTCAAAACTAATGGCCCAGATTGATCAATCAACAGGCCGCCGTCACTTTAAGGGACAATCATTGTAAACCCTAATGATAGCATTCCCTTCTTATAAATAGCAAGGTGCCATTCCCTTGCGAAGAAGACCCTTTTTCGAGATCAGAGAGCACCAGAATACTTGGAGAGAAAAAGCAGAGAGAGAGCAAAGAGAGCATTTCTTCAACGCCAAGAAATCTTTTGGAGCCAAGGCTGCATACCGATCGTCCAAGGAGTAAGGCAGAGCTGCCGTAGCTTTCCCGAGCCTCTATCGTCACCCCCCAGACTCTAAAATAAACAATTGTACTTAGACTGTTGTACCTAGGTTTTCGTCCCTAGGCTTTCTTTGTACAAGAGAGTTTGTAACGTGAAATAAAAGTCCAGTCCTCCGATAATTGTTCTGCTCTTTTATATTTCATGGCAAACAACCATATCCGTGGCAGCCAACCCGGCACGTCAGGACGGGACCTGGGGTGGCTAGTATGGCACGATCTCGGGATTCTTCCCACCCAATGCATCTACTAAGTTAGTTGTCTTGTTAATCCCTAGGTTATCCTCAGAGTTCACATGTCGTGGTCACATGTTCATTACCTTAGATGTCGTACATCGTACGAGTACTCCAAGAGGGGATCCGTACTGGCTCAAGGATTCATACGTATGTTTTCCCCTTCTTGGTGTAATGCAACACACAACACATACCACGTCATTGCCAACGACCATTACTATGTAAATGCTGGACTCTTGGGAGTACTGGCAGGTATCACGAAGGAACACTTAGCGCGTAGGATAGCACCTCGGTGCTCACATAGGTTGTACCGTTGTACACACATAGGATCATCCAGCCTTCACATAGGTAGTCAGACTAGAAATGAAGACTAATGCACAAGGGAACATGCGGCCATGATTCATGCGGCTGGAAAATACAGGCGCATGCGGCTGGAAAAGAGTCATGCATATGTGGCCCGAAAGAAAGGGGCGCATACGGCTCAGGGAGCTACGTCCCATGCGGCTAGAGAGTCGCTGGGCCTATGCAGCTGGAACTGCCAGCGCCATGCGGCTGAAAACAAAATGGTCAAGGCGCATGCGGATAGAGGGTGAGATCTCATGCGGCTGGAGAAGAACAAAGTCCATGCGGTCAGGAAACGAAATCCATGCGGCAGCGTTTCTAAAGTAGTCTTCTGCGGCTCAAATACTTATGCGGCTACCTTTCTTATGCGGCTGCGAAATACCATACGGCCGAAACTGCCCAACGCTATGCGGCTGAGAATTGCACATGCGGCTGCAATGCTCATGCGGCTGGAAACTACTCATCTTCCCTGCCTGAGCCTGCGTAGGAGAACCATGGAGAACCCAAATATTGCTTCGGCCATAACTTCCTCCAAACAGGTCGAAATCTAACTTTACAAAGGTCAAAACTGTGTAGAATCAAAATTCCTACAACATAGGACCATTGGTTTTCGAAAATAGCCAAGTTTGATAAATCAAAACCATAAAAATCCATAAAACCCTAGATTTTAGGAACTTAGATCTACACAAATCTAGCCATTAAAATCAAAGACTTCAAGAACTAAACTTGTAGAGAATGAAGAGAAGAACATTATAGATAAATAATAACAAGAAAAATCAAGAATGGAAAATTTGCTAATCTCCACTTCTGAGCAAGGTGTACTTGCCTATGGAGTGGTGGTTGAGGAAAATAAATGGAGGAGTGAATGAGGAGAGAGAATGATGAAGAGAATATAAATAGGGTTGGTTAATGGAAACCCAAATCCCTAATCTCTAATCTCTATCCATTCCACTAATGACAAGCCTAGGAGCTACATGCAACCTTTAATAAATAACATACAGAAAATACACATGCTAAATTCGGATACCGTATACGAAATCCATGAAAAAATACGTGTATCGGGATCGGGGAGTGACATCTCTATCCTCCTTAGAAAAATTTTGTCCTCGGAATTTCAGTCAAGATAAAGATAGAGGTATCCGGGCTAGCAAGGTGCAATTACAATCTACGCTAACAACCTATCATTAGCAATCATTGATCATACATTTCAAAATCTACCAAGACATGAGGAGAAACATACCTTCCGAGTCGAACAAGTACGGATACCGAGATTTAATCTCGTCCTCGCGCTCCCAGGTCGACTCTTCCGGAGAGTGATGACCCCAAGCGACACAGACAAGGCTAATAGTCCGGTTCTTGAGCACCTTCTTTCGTCGGTCCAAAATAGACACGAATTGTTCCTCGTAAGTTAGATCGGTACCAACGACTAACTCCGAATGGTCGAGGACATGACTCAGATTCGGGACGTACCCACGTAACTGAGATACATGAAACACATCATGTACGCCAGATAGCAAGGGAGGAAGGGCAAGCCGATAAGCAACATCGCCTACCCGAGCGAGAATCTCTAAAGGACCAACGAATCTCGGACTAAGCTTTCCTCGAGTTCCAAATCTAATGACACCCCGAGTCGGCGAAATTCGCAGAAACACTTGGTCACCGACACCAAACTCTAGAGGTCTTCGATGCTGATCTGCCTAGTGGTGGTGTCTGTCTTGCACGACTCGAAGCCGCTCTCCGATCAACTTAACTGTTTCCACGATCTGCGTGATCATCTCTGGTCCCAACAATTTTCGTTTGCCCACATCGTCCCATGCCAAAGGGGACCTGCACTTCCTTCCATATAATGCTTCAAACGGTGCCATCTGTATACTTGCCTGATAACTATTATTGTAAGAGAACTCTACTAAATGAAGATGATCTTCCCAAGTTCTGCCAAAGTCTAAGGTACAAGCCCGTAGCATATCTTCCGAGGTCTGAATGGTTCTTTCCGATTGTCCATCCGTCTGCGGATGATAAGCTGTGCTGAACCTTAGCTTGGTGCCCAGGCTTTGGTGCAAACTTCGCCAAAAGTGAGAGGTGAACCGTGTGTCTCTATCTGATACTATACTGACTGGAATACCATGCTGCCTCACAATCTGCTTCATATACATTTCTGCCAGCTGCTCAGTAGACTGTCTTACTCTGAAAGGAAGGAAATATGCAACCTTCGTGAGCCGATCCACGATTACCCAAACTGCATTTCGGCCGGTCGGATATCTAGGTAAACCTGTCACAAAATCCATCGTGATGTGCTCCCACTTCCACTCCAGAATGGAAAACGGCTGTAACAATCCTGCTGGCCTCTGCTGCTCTACCTTCACTTGCTGACACACTAGACATCGGGATACGAATCTCGCTATCTCCCTCTTCATGCCATTCCACCAAAAGTGCTATTTTATATCCTGGTACATCTTTGTACCTCCGGGATAAATAGAATAAGAGGAACTATGAGCTTCTATCATAACTTTATGTCGTAGGTCTCCACCTGGTACACAAAGACGGTTTCTGAACCTGAGTGTACCATCCTTATGGATTACTAACTCCTTTCTGAGACCTGATTCACACTCCGATCGAAGCTTCTGGATTCGCGGATCCTCTGCCTGAGCTGCTCTGATCCTCTCTACTAAAGTGGACTGAATCTACAAACTGGCCATAACTCCTGTATCTTGCGGCAAGATCACTTCAATTTCCATTTCCTGAAGATCTTCTAAAATATGCCTCTGCGTAGTTAGGATGAATGCACCACCTCTCATGCTCAAGGCATATGCTACCACATTCGCCTTGCCTGGATGATACTGAAGATTTACATCAAAGTCTTTCAACAACTCCAACCACCTCCTCTGTCTCATGTTCAGGTCCCTCTGGGTAAACACATACTTTAAGCTCTTATGATCAGTGTAAATCTCTACTCGATCCCCATATAAGTAGTGCCTCCATAACTTAAACGAAAATACTACTGCTGCTAATTCCAGGTCATGAGTTGAAGCTGTCGAGATGCATATGCTATCACCTGACCATGCTGCATCAACACACATCCAAGCCCTTTCCCGGATGCGTTACAATATACTATAAACCCTCCCGATCCTACTGGAAGTATCAAGATCGGGGCTGAGATTAATCTCTTTTTCAACTCTTCAAATGATGCCTGACACTATGCCGACCAAACAAACTCTACGTCATTACGCGTCAAACGCGTCAAGGGTGCCGAAATCCTGGCGAAGTCTGCCACGAACCTCCGGTAATAATCTGCCAATCCCAAAAAACTACGCACTTCTGCTACCGTCTTTGGAACTGGCCAATTCTTCACTGCCTCAACCTTCTTCGGGTCTACTGACACTACTGCTCCAGAAATAATGTGTCCCAGGAACGAAATATGATCCAACCAGAACTCACATATGTTAAGCTTCGCATAAAGTTGATGCTCCCTCAAGGTCTGTAAAACTGTTCGAAGGTGCTTCTCATGTTCCTCCTCACTACCGGAATAGACGAGGATATCACCTATAAACACTACTACAAACTTATCCAAATAGGGTAGAAAGATGCGGTTCATCAAATCCATGAATACTGCTGGGGCATTAGTCAGTCCAAATGACATCACCAGAAACTCGTAATGTCCATATCATAATCTAAAGGCTGTCTTGGGTATGTCCTGCTCCCAGATCCTCACTTGATAATATCCAGATCGAAAATCAATCTTAGAGAAGATGCAAGCCTTACTCAATTGATCAAATAAATCATCAATCCGCGGTAGCGGATACTTGTTCTTCTCTGTCACAGCATTCAACTGCCGGTAATCAATGCACATCCGCGTCGATCCATCCTTCTTAGGCACTAAAATCACCGGTGCTGCCCAGGGCGAATTACTGTCTCTGATAAACTGCTTCGCCTTCAATTCTTCTTCATGCTGGTACAACTTGTCTAACTCTGACTGCGACATCCTGTAAACTCTACCGACCTTAGGCTCTGTCCCAGGATTCAGCTCATGCAAAACTCCTCATCTCTGACTGGTGGCAAACCTGGAAGCTCATCTGGAAATACATCGGCAAACTCTCTGACTACTCTAGGAATCTGCTCCTGCGCTGACAATACTTCTGCAACGATGCCCTTGGGTCGATCCTCCAATGATCGAACAAAGGCAAACTCCTCTACACCAGGTATATTAAATACTACCCTACCTCTCCGACAATCTATCATCGTATGACTGTCTCTCAACCAGTCCATGTCTAGGACAACGTCAAAGTTACCCATAGGGAACTCCATCAAAGATGCGGGCAATAATCGCCAGCTCACTATTACTGGACACGCTAAGCATACTCTCCTAACTCCTACGAGCCCATTACCAATGAGTATATTCATCCTCTCTGGTAATGCCTCGAATTCTAATCCAATACGTGTCGCAAATCGTGCAGATACAAAAGAGTGGGTAGCCCCCGAATCAAACAGTGCTACTACAGGAAAAGAGGTAACAGAAATATTACCTGCAACCACGTCGCCTGAAGCTAGCGCATCCTCCAGCGATAAGGTGAAGGCCTGGCCCTGGCCTTGCTGAGCTCCCTCCTGCTGTCTTTCTCGACCATGCTGTCGCTGCGGCCTCTACGGGCCTTCCTGGTTCTGTGCCTGGCGGTACATCTGAGCCTGCGTGGGTAGACGCTGGTCTAGTGGCCCTACGGCCAATGCTGGCCCTCTGCTCGGTGCTGCCCCTGGAGCTGCCAATATCAAAAACTACTGAACTGGTCCTCCTGGCCTTTGCATCATAGGACAATTGGCAATCCGGTGGTCTGGACTGCCACACCTCATACATAACCCATTAACTGAACGACACACAACCCTAGTGTGCCCTCCCTTACCACAGTAAGTACGTCCAATAGGCGCCCCCTGTCGCTGCTGCTGGTTCCTCGGTTGCTGATGCCGAACTGATGCTGATATCTCAGATACTGCCGTCCTCTGCGGTGCTCCTGACTCATGAATACGGATGTCGGGTGCTGGCGCCGATGTTCGCTGTACTACTCCTCCGCCCCTGCTCTGAGAATGAGTCCTCTTCTGGCCCCCGTGTCTTGTCACCAGCCTTTGTTGGGTGAGTTCATGCCTCCGGGCTGCCGTTAAAACGGTATCAAAAGTCTGATAGTCATGCCCTTCCACTAGCTGTAGAATCTCCAAATGAAGTCCCTGCTGGAACCTCACCGCCTTCTCTGGCTCTGTAGCTACCATCGTCGGTGCAAACCGACTCAGTCTGCAGAAATCTGCTGCATATCCATCCACCGTCCTCCCAGCCTGCTTGAGACTGATAAACCTCTGCTGAAGCTCATACCGTGCTACCACGCCAAAGTACTTGGCCTTGAATCTGGTACGAAAGCTATCCCAGGGAACAGGACGCCTCAGTCCAACCTCTTCTAATGCTCACAAATCGTGGGCGAGATCCTGAAGTATCAGTCTGACCTGATCAACCTTCTCTTCTGCTGGAACCTTAGCTGCAGTCAATATGGCCTCGGTATCCTGAAGCCATGCATCCGCCGTAATGGCGTCCTCCGTACCATCAAAATATCTCGGGTTAAGTAGACAAAACCTCCCCGATGCTCCCGAATCATTCCTAACACTTCTCTCAAGGGCCAATTGCAACCCCTGATTCAGTAGCACATTCTATTCCTGCTGTCGGGTCTGCTGTTGCTGATGAGCTGCCACCTGTAGCAGCTGAGTGGCCAAGAATCCTCGGATGACCTCTAGGAGTACAGTAGCATCAGGTACTGGCATCGCTGCTGGCACCACGGAGGGTGCAGGAGTTTCCAGAACCTGCGGTTCTACCGACTCTGATATCACTTCCACTCGGATCTGATCAGGAGATTGCACTCCTTCTGGTTATTGCCCCGTCGAGCCATGCTCTACTGGTTGTTTCTCCATGTTGGCCTCGCCAGCTACTGAGAAAGAAGCACCCCTATATGGAAAGGTATATGATATTAATTGTCAGGACGAGAAAGATTTGAGGATACAATTTAGGGAATCAATCAAGGTTAGGAAAGATAAATCGAAATAAGAGATTCAAAGGGAACAAGTTTTGATTGAGACTCCTATAATAGTATCACCTCACAAGGCTGAAAAGTCAGACCTGCATGGGCCACCAATAAAACCTTGTCACGCTCCAGTACCAAAATACGGAGACGGACTAGGCCAGCTACTCCATATGAGGTATTCAAACGTCATACGGCGATCGTGGCTGTCAAAAGACAAGGGGGTGTATGCTACATTCAAGTCACCTATGGTCACACAGAACACCTGCGTCTCAATCATTCAAAGCAAAAAAACATCAATTAATGAATATATAAGATAAAGCAGTAAGACGTCCCTGACGCTTCATCAAAATGGTCATGGGGTTCTAGCTTTATAAGGTAGCTAGCCCAGAGAGTCAAAGTTACATAATTGTATTCAGCTGCAGTCTGATCTAATTAGAATTGTACAAAAGACAAAATGTCTAGATTAGCCAGCTAAACAGGTGCCGGTGGCTAAACGCCAGGACAAAAATAAAGATACAAGAGTGGTGGAGAAGAAACGCACTTGAGTCCCCCGCCAATCATGCTCCTAGTATACACCATTGACGTCAGGGAAGAAAGTCAGATCCTCAGGCTCTGCTACGCGATCTGGCCAAACAAAACCAGCCGGGTCAGCCCCGAAATAGCAAGTACCACAAGGGAGCACAAAAGAGTGAGATAAAACCCAGTCATAAAATAATAATAATAGTAAGCTTCCGGTCGTAACCTCGGTCCACAGCCTGTCCAAGCACGATAGACCAACCCAACAACCAAACAAGGACATGGATTGGACCACGCACCATGACAGTCCGTGTTCCTCGGCTACTAGCGGAAGGCCCAAGCACAGTCAAGTCATTTTTAAGCGGCCATTCATTCCTGCGGCTTTCTATATTTGGCGGAGTTATCCCCGTTATACTGATTAAAAGGAATCCTCAGATCGTGTCAACCCAGCAGGGCTAGCCAAACCATAAGACTTATAACACTTTGATTATGCACAGTCCCCCGAAGGGCTACCGCGCTAAAACATTTAACACATAGCTCGTAGGAGTCGGATATAGCTATTCGCTATAGCCGAATGAAACCATATCCGTGGCGGCCAACCCGGCACGTCAGGACGAGACCTGGGGTGGCTAGTATGGCACGATCTCGGGATTCTTCCCACCCAATGCTTCTACTAAGTTAGTTGCCTATTTAATCCCTAGGTTATCCTCAGAGTCCACATGTCGTTGTCACATGTTTACTTCCTTAGATGTCGAACATCGTACGAGTACTCCAAGAAGGGATCCGTACTGGCTCAAGGATTCATACGTATGTTTTCCCCTTCTTGGTGTAATGCAACACACAACACATACCACGTCATTGCCAACGACCATTACTATGTAAATGCTGGACTCTTAGGAGTACTGGCAGGTATCACGAAGGAACACTTAGCGCGTAGGATAGCACCTCGGTGCTCACATAGGTTGTACCGTTGTACACACATAGGATCATCCAGCCTTCACATAGGTAGTCAGACTAGAAATGAAGACTAATGCACAAGGGAACATGCGACCATGACTCATACGGTTGGAAAATATAGGCGCATGCGGCTGGAAAAGAGTCATGCATATGTGGCCCGAAAGAAAGGGGGCGCATGCGGCTCAGGGAGCTATGTCCCATGCGGCTAGAGAGTCGCTGGACCTATGCGGCTGGAACTGCCAGCGCCATACGGCTGGAAAAAAAAATGGTCAAGGTGCATGCGGATGGAGGGTGAGATCTCATGCGGCTGGAGAAGAACAAAGTCCATGCGGCCAGGAAACGAAATCCATGCGGCAGCGTTTCTAAAGTAGTCTTCTGCGGCTCAAATACTTATGCGGCTACCTTTCTTATGCGGCTGCGAAATGCCATACGACCGAAACTGCCCTACGCTATGCGGCTCAGACGCTCATGCGGCTGAGAATTGCACATGCGGCAGTAATGCTCATGCGGCTGCTATGCTCATGCGGCTGGGAACTGCTCATCTTCCCTGTCTGAGTCTGCGTAGGCGAACCATGGAGAACACAAATATTGCTTCGGCCACAACTTCTTCCAAATAGGTTGAATTCTAACTTTACGAAGGTCAAAACTATGTAGAATCAAAATTCCTACAACATAGGACCATTGGTTTTTGAAAATAGCCACGTTTGATAGATCAAAACCATGAAAACCTATGAAACCCTTGATTTTAGGAACTTAGATCTACACAAATCTAGCCATTAAAATCAAAGACTTCAAGAACTAAACTTGTAGAGAATGAAGAGAAGAACATTATAGATAAATAATAACAAGAAAAATCAAGAATGGAAAATTTGCTAATCTCCACTTCTGAGCAAGGTGTACTTGCCTATGGAGTGGTAGTTGAGGGAAATAAATGGAGGAGTGAATGAGGAGAGAGAATGATGAAGAGAATATAAATAGGGTTGGTTAATGGAAACCCAAATCCCTAATCTCTAATCTCTATCCATTCCACTAATGACAAGCCTAGGAGCTACATGCAACCTTTAATAAATAACATACAGAAAATACACATGCTAAATTCGGATACCGTATACGGAATCCATAAAAAAATACGTGTATCAGGATCGGAGAGTGACACAAACTTTGTTGTTTTCAAAAATAAGTGGTTCCATGTTGTAGAGAATTTAATTCAACCAAAGTTTGACTTTTGAAAAGTTAGATTTTGACTTAATTTGAGGAAGTTATGGCCAAAAGTATTTTTGGTCATTTCTATGTTCATCTGCCAGCCAATTTCTGGCCGCATGAGCAATTTCTGGCTGCATGAGCAATTTTTGGCCGCATAAGAAAATTCTAGCCGCATGAGCAATTTCTGACCGCATGAGCAATTTTTGGCCGCATAAGCAAATTCTGGCCGCATGAGCAAATTCTGGCCGCATGAGCAATTTCTGGCCGCATTAGCAAATCCTGGCCGCATGAGCTTTTATTTTCCCGGCCGCATAAACTTTAGCCCATAATGTCTTTTGGCTGATCCTGTCCCGAGTTGACATTAATTAACAATGATTGTTATCTTGGCATTAATTAACATTGATTGTGATCTTGACTAGTAATTGATCATGCGTTCCTAGTTGGAACCAAGAGACTGGCTAGTCGTCTTATTGAATTAAATGAATGAGACACGTTCATATTAACTATGAACTATTTTTAATCAATTGGCCGCTCCCGAATATTGATATATAGGCACACATGCAGGCTTCAATTTATTTATTTATTTTCTACAAAAGCACATATGTACTTGATGGTCAAGGCATGATTATTCCGTGGTTAGTTTTGATTGTTGTATTACGCTATGTAAGACCTACAACCTAACCGCACGGGTATCATTGTAGAGTTGGACATATCGTACTTGTCTGGAAGTACCCATTCTGAATGACCATGATCCACGGTATGGGATTTCACTCAACACAGAGACTACTAAGTTAAATAAAATAATGATTGCATAGAGAGAATGGATTTTCGAGTTCTTACATGGCAGCCCTTTTTGGGACTATTAGGTGCCCGACAGGCCGGCTGGTTCCCACAGATACTGCAAATCTGCCATACGGGCAGGGAGTGGTATCTGCTTATATTATTTATTATATATTGATGACGGGCGTCCTGCTAGGACTCGTCTAATTCATGATTGGTGCAATTGATTGACTGGATAGACTAGCCCTGCTTGCACATAGTAAGAACTGAGGAATCCTTATTGCATATTTCCAGGATAACTTAGAACTCATAGTAGCAAGCCATAGTAGTTGCATGGCCGTTTAAATTGATTTGTTTGTGCACTATATCTACTCTGTTAACTAACTGAGATGATCAGAATGTCAGGACATGACGGACCAACTTCTGTCCTTGTTTGGTTGGAAGGTTGGTTCGAAGTGTCGTGATGTTATACGAATCCCAGTGGCAAGTAGAGATCTACTTATCATATTTTCTTATTACTGGTTCCAGTTTCTCATATCGTGCTTCCTTGCAGTACTTGCTATTAGAGGTCTAACCTCTCTGGTTTTGCATGGCTAGATTTAGAGCCAGTCCCCGAGGGCTCAGCTTACTTCCACCTCCAAGATGGTCAATACTAGATGAATGATCGCAGGAGGACTCGAGTGGGTTCCTTACTTCCCTGCTCATTTTGTTATTTACTTTATACTTTGCCGTTTGGCACCGACATGTTAGTCGGATTGTCTTACACTTACTTTTGCATAATTGTAACTAAGTCAGGCTGTAGCTGATAAACAATTGTGTATACTTTACTACATCATCTGGCTATGTTTTGTAAAGCCAGATCTCAAGAATATTTTGACTGAGCGTTTGGGACGCCTTACTGCTTTATCTCATATGTTCTCTATTACTGTTTCTTGCTTGAAGGATTGAGACAATAGATGTGAAGTGACCATAGTGAGACTTTCACGTAGAATGCACCCCCTCGTCTTTTAGACAACATTGATCGTATTATACGGTATTCATCTACCCGTAATACGTAGCTGGCTGAGTCATTCCCCCGCTCTCCAGTATTCTGGTTCTGGGGCGTGACAAGGTTTTAGTGGTGGCCTATGCAGGTCTGATTTCAGACTTGTGGGGTGTTTTGATTTATAGGATGTCTCAATCACACATGTTCCCCCTTGATCTCATGATTCGTTGTTCTCAAACCGAGCTTGACATTCCCGTATCCTTCGGTTTCATTTGATCCTTCATGTCCGGTCGTTTGATTGCTCTCTTGTCCCTTTCCTTAGGGGCACTTCGTCTGTATCTGTCAGAACTGGACAGCAACAACAAGGGCAATATGGACAACCTGACCTTGTTGATCAGCAACAAGGGCCATTACTACCCCAAGAGACTATCCAAGAAGAAGTGATAATAGAACCAGCAGCCGGACCGCAGTATTCGGAGGTTCCTACACCGCCCATAGTTCCACCTACCCCAGTGGAAGTGGACACACCGACCCTTCTGGAGATCATGAGAGGGATGATGGCTACTCAGCAACACCAGATGTTAGCCCAGCAGCGCATGCACGCTCAGTTACAAGAGCAGAATGTATTACTCAATTAAGGGTTACAGACGGCTTTAGAAAGAGGGGCAAAGACAGATTCAGGAGCATCCACCAGGTTTTGCAAGTACAACCCCTGCCGTTTCGAGGGCACGGAAGATGCCATATCAGCAGATGCATGGCTTAAGGATATTGAGGCTATTTTGACAGCAGCTAAGGTGCCAGCGGAAGAACGTGTGGATCAAGTGAAGTTGTTACTTCAGGATCTCGTACGTGATTGGTGGGAATCAGAGGAGGTAGGCATCAGACGTCCTGTTGCTTGGGACGATTTTACTGCAAGGTTCAAGATAAGTACTATGGGGTTGTGGCACAGTTTGAGCTACAATAGAAGTTTATCAACCTCAAGCAGGCTGGCAAGACGTTAGATGCTTATGCAACGGAGTTCTGCAGACTGAGTAGGTTCGCCCCGGAGATGGTAGCAATAGAGAGCCAGAGGGCTATGAGGTTTCAGCAAGGGTTTCATCTCGAACTCTTGCAATTAATAAGGGGCATAATTATCAGACTTTTGACGAAGTATTGACGGCAACCCGAAGGCATGAGATCACCATTCAGAGGATCACGACAAGGACTGAAGGTCAGAATAGATCTCATAGTCAGATTGAAGGAGGAGGGGGAGTAGCGCCCCGAACAACAGCACCGTCCCTTGGCATTCGTATTCACGATATGGCAATACGGGGGCCAGCACCGCCAATAAGACAGCAGCAGCAACAGCAACAGAGAAAGAATCAGCAACCCTCGGCGGGCTGCACTTATTATGGGAAGGTAGGGCATACTAGAGATGTGTGTCGGACATTGAACGGGCAGTATTTGATATATGAAAATTTAGATCATCGGGTTACCACTTGTCCCATAAATTCGAGGTCAGGAGGACCACTGCAACAATTTCCTGCTCTGCCAGCACCAGGGGCAGGACAGTATCGAGGACCAGCGGTAGTAGTAAGACCGTTGGTACAGCGCCCGTTCATGACACAGGCTCAGATGTTTCGGCAGCAGGGACCGCCGATGCAGCAATACCAGCATAGACCACCCCAATATCATCAAGGAAGGGGCCAGCAGCAGCACCAGGCTAGGCCGCAACATGGGAACCAACAAGGAGGTCGAGGATAGGCATTCACTCTGTCCTTGGAGGAGGCATTAGCATCGGAAGATGTTATGGCAGGTAACATTCTCGTCGCCTCATATCCCGCAGTAGCATTGTTTGATTCTGGAGCATCACACTCATTTATATCTGTACAATTTGCAACACGGCTAGGAATGGAATTCGAGGCATTACCAGGGAGGTTAAATATACTTACTGGTAATAGTCTCGTCGAAGTTAGTAGAGTTATTATAGCATGTAGCGTTGTAGTTTACGGGCATTCCTTATCCGCCCGGTTGATAGAATTTTCTGTTAGAAATTTCGACGTTATCTTAGGCATGGACTGGCTGAAAGACAGTCATGCAACAATAGATTGTCGTAGAGGGAGTGTATCTTTTGATATTCCAGGCATGAAGCGGTTCACCTTAGTCAGATCAGTAGCAACTCAACAAGAGAAGGGAGTAGTAACAGCAATGGAAGAAGTCCAAGTTCCGAAGGTAGTTGATGAGTTTCTAGACATATTTTCTGAAGAACTTCCAGGTCTACCACCGGTTAGAGATATTGAGTTCAGTATAGAATTGGCACCTGGAACTAAACCGATATCAGATCGAGTTTATAGAATGGCGGATTCAGAGCAGGCCAAGGTATATCAGCACATAGAGGAACTGAAGGAGAAAAAGTTTATCCAAGCTAGTATATCACCATGGGCAGCACCAGTGGTACTTGTGGGGAAGAAGGATGGGTCATCCAAATTGTGCATTGATTACAGGAAGCTTAATGCGGCGACAGTAAAGAACAAGTACCCACTGTTTGCCATTAAAATTCTTTGATTGTAAATTTCAACACAAACAGAACAGTGTTACAATATAAGACTTAGGTGTAGTCCTAGGAGTACACTTTTGTTTAATCTGGGTTCCTTGTGCCAATGGAGTGAGTGGTAATACGTTGACTTCGTTGACGATCTGACGACGGTTATCGGTTCTCTGAAGGTCTGGATTGCTCTGGGTACTAGAGCTTGCTGAGAGGAGGAAGACGTTGAGTGTCTGTATCTGCCTCTCTGGTGGTGCGAAGTCTGTCTGTTCGTTGTAGAGGTTGATATGTGTGCACCTAGGTCGGTCCGTGTGTAGAAGAAGGAAATGATCCCTCTATTTATAGTTTTACAGGATGGCTGCTCATGCGCGCATGTAGGATACGCCTGTACGCAGGGACGCCACGTGTTTATTGCTGATGGAGGCACATGGACGATGTGCCCTGATCGAGGGGTTGACTTCTTCATGTTGCTGTTGTGAACCGGCACGTAGCAGAGGAGAAGATCTTTCTGTTGCTGAGATCTTGGATGAGTTGAGTCAAAGGACAAGTGTCATCGACCCATGGCTCGAAGATCTCGGATTTGGTGGAGGAATGATCTGGTAGGATGCGCCTAGGATTGGGCGCATGAGGAGACTTTGGCTCGTAACCTTTAGGAGTCATAAACCATTCTGGGCACATGGCTTTTGAGGCGTATGCAGAGCTTCAGTAGTAACTTTACTCCTGTCTTTTGGGATCAGGAAGAAGTCTGGGGCGCATGGCTTTTGAGGCGCATGCAGAGTTGTGACAGTGACTTTCCTTCTGTCTTTAGGGATCAGTTAAAAGTCTGAGGCACACAGCTTTTGAGGCGTATACAGATTTGGGCGCATGGCCGCAGAGGCACATGCGAGATGGTTGGGTGGCCACGTGGCAGTAGCCGTCGGAGAGAAGTAATGATGATGTTGACGTTGGCGATGCTTCGTCTTCTGAAAAAGCTGCCGACTGTTCAGACTTTGGGAGGCGTGCTGCCAACTCTGTCAGCTCAGCTTTTAATGTTTGTGACATTCGATGGACAGCTGAGTGGGCACGTCGGTTGGCGTTCCACTAGGCATATGGGGACGCATGGGGGCGCATCCCCTGTGATGCGCTTGGCACTGAAAGACGCGTTTGTATGATGCGCTTGATATTGAAGGGCGCGTCTGTGTGATGTGCGGTCTGGCCGACACATCCGCTTCGTGAGACATCTTTTGATGGTGCAACTGTTACGTTCTTCGAGTGCTTTAAATAGCCGTTTTGACTTGGTTGAATTTGAAGCGTCCGGTTCATCCATTTAATGCAAATTCATTGCACGAAATTCGGAGATCCATCCACTTGGCGCATGGGTTTGATTTGTCCGGCCTATAAATAGTGGCATGGAGAGAGGGTTGGCCTCTCATTCTCTCACATCTTTCTGACATGAACTTGTGTACTCGAACGTATTCTGTCGACGAGATGCTCCCGAGAGTGAAGATGCGATGCAGTGTCTTTGTTAATGCACTCGAAGGTGACTGTTAGATCCAAAAGTCGGAGTCGAGGGCTTCCGAGGCAGGCGGAAGGTGCCTGTTGCATCCAAAGATAGGGATGCTCGGGCCTCGTCTTCGTTGTGCAGGAAGAGCCGTAGATCAGAATTGCGGTGCTACGACTTTGGTGGCTCTTTCTTCCTTCAAATTGGGTGTAGCCCATTCTGGTTGTGTTGAAAGCTGCTCCTTTGACCGCAGTTTCGATCACGGTCTTCCTTGGTGTTTGGAGGCTCTTTCGAAGCGTCCCCTAGCCACAGGTTGGCTTGTGGTTCTTTTCCCTTCCTGGGCTAGAGGGTTGATTGCCACCCTCGTTCTGTTAAATAAATGCTTTATTAGTCGAAGCATTTAGACAGCGGTGAGCCTGGCTGGAAGAGCGGCACATAATTGGGCTGATGAAGGGATGCACATAACTGAGCTGCCGAAAAGGGATGCACATAACTGAGGATGCACATAACTGAGCTGCTGAAAAGGATGCGCCTTGCTGAGGGCGCATGGTGGGATACGCCTGGCTGAGGGCGCATGTTGATTGCTGGCTGTAGACTTAGGATCTTTTCTTTGTAGAAATTCTCCTTTGTACAGTCTTTCTTAGACATGTAATAGACTTTTATGTGTTAAATAAAAAGTCCTCTTTCAATGTCTATATATTTGTTGCTTTTTGCTGTGAAGTACTTTGTCCAAGCTTTGGCGCATGTAGTCTGGCACATAGATTTTCTGGTTCTGAAATTCCATGCTTCTACAAGACCCCCTTCAAAGTTTTCAAAACTTTTGGATAAGTTTTGGAATACTTTGAATAAGAAGCATGGTAATGGAGATGCATAACCGTCGGGGCGCATAGATACTCCGTGTGTCAGTAATGGGGCGCATGCTCCGCTCAGTTAGTACAAATGATGACGCCTCGGTAACCGAAAAAAAGATTAATGATGATCTTTTTTTTGGTTTTATTTGTGGTTATCTTTTTACAGAACCCGAGGCGACGGCTGAGGTAATACATTATCGGTTCACGCGTGCGACCAAGCCCTATAAATAGGCGAGAGATGGAGAGAGAGTTCTTCTTCTCCTTGCTTTTGCTTTCTTTAGAGTTCTTCTTCAAAAAACCCTAACTTTTCTTCTCTTAAAGAAATGGTTCCCAAGTCTCCTCGCGACGGTGCTGGCAAGGGAAAGGAGCCGGTGGAGTATGCCGAGGAGGATGCCCCTATCACCATTGTGACTCCGACCGACGTTCGCTCCGCTGTGACGGGTGGGTGTCGTCTTTTCTACTGCTTTCTTTGTTCAGACGATCCTTGGATCATGCGACTGAGTTGGTGTACCCTAACTCTCTTCTGCCGACGCGCATGGACTTCTGTCCTCGCCGAGGTTTTACCCCGCCGACGTGCATAGGTTTAGGCCTTTATCATGCACCGAGGTTTAACTGTAGACGCGTATGGGTTTACACCCTGATGATGTGCCGAAGCCTCTTGCTGATGCGCATGGGTTCATACCCTGATGATGCGCCGAAGCCATTTGCTGACGCACATGGGTTTATACCCTGATGATGCGCCGAAGCCTTTCACTGAGGCGTATGGGTTTACACCCTGATGATGCGCCGAAGCTTTTTACTGAGGTGCATGGGTTTAAACCCAGATGATGTGCCAGATTGCTTTGACACACTTTGTCTTTTTTCCTGACTTTTGATTTTTGTTGTGCCAGTATCGATGGCAATTCCTTTGCTGAATGAGGTCCTTCTTGATGCTTTCCTTTGTCAAATGGGAGTTGATTTTGATGAGGTGGTTGTCAACCCTGCCATGGGTGTTAGCTTACAGGATCAACCTCCTGAGAGGGTGCTGCAGATCCGGAACCAGTTGCCGACTTTCCTCCAGAGTATGATGGAGAGCGAAAAATTGAAATCTGCTGAATCCGAAGATGTGACCTTCTTGAAACCCGCCTTTTTGTTCGGCGACCGCCTGATCTCCACTGAAACGAAGATACTGAAGGTCAAAAAAGACTGGTTCTTTTCTGTAAAAGGCATGGTACTGTACATGCGACAACTTGACCGTCAGTTGCCGCTGACGGCCTTCTATCGTTTAGCTTCGAAGAGAAGGATGCCCTGGGATCTTACTCCATCTCAGGTGGGAGCCCTAGGGGGTGCTCTTTCGATTGATGCTACCTCGAATCAGAGGGATACCCTGGCTGCTTCACGAACCGGTCCCTCGTTCAGTTGCCGAACTTTGCGTCCTGGGAGCCTCTACAGTGAAGTCCCAAATAACACTTTTGCCTTTAGTGCCTCAACCTTCGCAAGTCGGATGCTGATATCGAGGGTCACATATCCGAAAGGTGGCTTTAGGGTTGAAGGTTGGTGTCATCATATCTCGAGGTGGGACGAGTTGACCATTTGGGTGCTTTCGAAGTTCAAGGCTGGGCTTAAGGAGATTGGGCTGACAGCCGCTATCTGTGCCACACAGGCTGGCGTGGATCTCAATAAGCCTATGTTTCTTGCACTCTTGGAATTGTTCAATACCCAGACTGGCCCCTTCTGCACTCCAGTGGGGGAGTTGGGGTTAGCTCTCCACGAGATGTACGAAGTGTCCAAGCTTCCCTGGGGCTCAGAACCGTACGAGGAATATTTCCCGTCGAATAAAGAGATCCAGGTTTTGGAAAATAAGGACTCGGAGATGATGGCCGTTTTCAAAGAAGTGGCGAGCCATCATTATTTGATGCACCGGAATGACAAAGGCAAGATCCAGCCTCATGTGACTGCTTTAAGGGATTATGTTTTCAAGCAGGATTTGGCGGACCCCTCGAGGATCCGGTTTACGACTCCGCAAGGGCTGAAACCTGCGGAAGTGACTTCTGAGATAAGTCGGCTGGACGAGAGGACTCCTCGTTCCAATGAGGATGGCGAGAATGCATATAGCTGCTTCTGGCACTGTGCACACCAGATGTCGTCTAAGGCGGTGCTGACGGCATACTTGATGATATGGCTTCGAGATTGTGTTTTTGCGGGTGGATCTGGTGCAGTGGAGAGGGTACACCGGAACCTTATTTTGCCTGCCATAAAGTTAGCTTTTGGGCGTCCCTTAGCTCTCCTTCCCGCGATGGTGTGTAACATGTTGCGGGGTTTGAGGACTTTTGCTGATGACGTGATCCAGGGGAAAGGTAAAAATGACAACTTTCCCCGGGCTGAATTACCATTCCATTATCTTATGGGATGACTGATTCTGCATCATCCAAATGTGATGAGTCCAGGTCCGGAGGAGGATCATGTTGAAGGAGATGCCTTTATCCGCCGCTTCTACAAGAGAAAGTGGTTACACACTGGCATCCCCGTTTGCAGGAGAGTTTTGTCCTACCTTCAGGGGTGGGAGATTGTTAAGGTCGCCCCCATCTTCAAAGATTTCGAGGCTGACCAAGATTTAGTCGACTCTGGTGAAGACACGATTACTCTGCCGAAATGGGGTTTTCGTTGGTTGCAAAGTACTCGGCCTTCTCACTTGGTCTATCGGAACCAGAATAGGTGTTATCTGGAGCCATATCTGCCCAGCCGGTTCGCTCGCCAGTTTGGCTATACTCAGCTGATGCTACGGAATCCCAGTAACAGTCTGGGGTTCATCGGTAGTTTGCTGGATGGGGCCCGGGGCAGGTAATATTACAATGCCGGGTGTACTGGTGTTCAGTTTACGGTGCCCGTTCGCAACCCTCGGCCACAGATCCTGTATTCGGCCGCTAAGCTGTATTGTACAATGAATGCTGCGTCTCCAGGTTATGACAGAGAGACTAGTTTCATCATTGGAACTCAGCTGGAGGCCACGGCGAACATGTTGATGGTGGCTCGGTCATATCGTCCACCAGAATCGGCAGGATATTGGGCTGCTGCTGCAGCATCAGTGAGAGATCCCCTTGTTGGGAAGAGGCGGGCTGACGCGGAAGCCGGCTCGTCTGTACCAAAAAGGTCAAGGAAGACGACGATTCCAAAGGCAACGGGAGTGCCACCTATACCGCCAGTGGAATCAGCTCCTGCTGAGGTAAGGAGTCCTCCGTAACTTTGGCTCATCTTGTCATTTTGGTGACTTGTGCTTTCCTTCTTGTAGGGATCGTCGAAGAAAAGACCCGTGTTTTAAAACCGGGTGTCAGTAAACCGAAGGAGGTAGCAAGCTCTTCTGATGAGCGCATCCCTCCGATGGTAATGTCTCCAATAGAGGAGAGTCTTGGAGATGTTCCTGCAGAGGTTTTACTATCTCCAGACTTTGTTGAAAGAGATACAGAGGTTGCAGCAACTTCCGGGGAGGTGCCAGCTGCCGTGAGGGCCTTGGACGTTGAGGGTCCAGCGGACACGGGGCTTCGTGATGATGATGTGGGGTAGAGTTCGTCGTCTTCGAATGACGTCGCTCCAGGGTTGTAAGAGCCTGTTGCGGGGGCAACAGAGATGGTCAGAACAGAGAAGAGGGTTGATTCCACTCCTTGTTATGATGAGGGAAGGTCGGCTGTATCATTGTCGAGCCCTACCCCAGACTCAGTGGCGGAAGCTGAGGTGGCTACCAATCAGGAGGTAGCGACAGATCCTGTCCCTGTAGAGGGATTTGATGAAGAGACTCGTCTGGCGGTCCTGACTTCAGGGGCGAGTCAGGAGGTAAGTGTTGATCTCCCCGTTCTGCCAGGGGAAGTATTGGCTGGTGATAGCACGTTGGGTATTGGAGAGGTGGCCATTGACGTCGGTGGTACTTTCGAGTTTTAGAAGGGGAAGGGTGTGATGGAACCCTCTGTTGCTCCTTCCACTTGGGGTACGATCTCGACGCCTGTCCCGACTTTTTCTGTTCCCTTGGCTCCTGGGGCTAGTAGTCAGGCCCCTGTAGATGAAGAGCCTACTGATACCGAGGTTCCAGCCTCGCAGGTTGAGGTCGGCGGGTCTTCTTCCGGTCCGCCGACTGGAGTAGCTCCTCCAACCCCTGCTATGACACCCCAGGTGCTGGCGGACGCAGATGAATATGTGAAATTCATCGTTGAGGCAGTGTACAAAATGCTGCAGAGGGGGGTGTCGGTAGTGATGGACGCCAAGGGCAGCTTTGCGACAGCAAGAACTCTGGCACTGCCTCATATCAACCTGATCCGTGTTCACCAGGGCCACGATCACCTGGCCGTCATTTTGGAAGCCACGGTGGCTGAGTTGGACCAGCGGCTTTCCGAGTTAGAGCGCATCCAGCGAAATAACCTTTCTGTCCTGATAGATGTGGAGAAGGAGAAGCTGCTCGCCGAGACTGAGTCTTCCTACCAGGCCACAGTGAGTGTCTGGGAACACGAAGTGGCTGAGACTAAAGCTGCAGTGGAGCGATTATCTCAGTCTACGCGGGAGACAGTAGAGATGCGAGCTGCGTTGGACGCTAATATCGCGGAGATTGACGTGCGGATGCGCCGCCTTGAGGACCAGCGGGCCCGACTCCTATTGGACGCCGAACGTGTCCAGGTTGAACACGTAGCATTCAAGAAGGAGGAAGCAGCTTTCACTCTCCGAGCTCTTATCCTGGCTCAGCAGAGACAGCAACTTGATGAGAAGCACGAGAATAAAACTTCTGCTGAGGCTGTTGAAGCGATGCGTCAAGAAGCTGAACGTCGAGTCTTGGCGACTGTGGAGACTCGGGCGGCAGATTTGAAACGCCGAATCGCAGAGCTTTCCGCCAACCCTGGGGATATTTAGGGCATGTAGTCTCTGCTTTTTGTATTTTTGCAACTCTTGCTGGGGATAGCGTAATCCTTTACTCTCCTTTTTTTAGAAATAAAGAAGTACACCATTTTCTGCGATGTGTTCATTTTTGCTTGTCATGAACTTTGATGATTTGTATGGACCTATTATCTTTTGCGTACCTTGGTTTTAGATACAGATAATAAGTTTGAAGGACACAATGTATTTGCTCAGAGGTAATGTGGACGTGGCAAATATGGGGTTCAAATGATAGAATCTTCCTACTCAGAGATGTTATGGACGTGGTAGGAATGACTCTGGGGGATACACGAAACTACTCAGAGGTAATATGGACGTAGAAGTTCTGCGATCAATGTACGACAACGCGGGGGTTGTCTGTACGGAATGTTTACTCAGAGGTAATGTGGACATGGTAAACATGAAGGATAGCGTAGTCTTACGGGGTGTAAGATTCCGCCTTGTAGGGTGTAGGGGGCCAACTCAGAGGTGATGTGGACGTGGTTGCCCTTCTACTGGAGGATGCTACGGAACAGCTGGGTTCCGGAAGCGTATGATTTTGTGGAGTGGAAGCACATCTCTGAAAAGATGTCAAGAGTAGTACTTCTTTAGGAACTTGCTGTTGATGGGCATCATGAACAAGTCCCCATTGGGTTTGGCGAGACGGTACGCACCGTTTGAGTATACCGTCTCGATGATGAATGGTCCTTCCCATTTGGGCTCGAACTTTCCTGGTGTTTTGTGAGTCAACACCATCGGCCTCCTGACTGCCAGAACTAGGTCGCCAACTTGGAAAGTCCTTTGCTTGACCTTCTTGTTGAAAGCCTGTGATATACGGGCTTAGTAGAGTTCGATGCGTTGTTGAGCTAGAAGACGCTTTTCGTCAAGTGCCTCCAGTTCCCGCAGACGACGACGTTGATTGTCTTCTTCTGTGAGTTGGTTTGTGATTGCTATACAGAAAGAGGGTATCTGGATCTCGAGAGGCAGTACCGCTTCGCTCCCATAGACTAAGGAGAATGGTGTGTTGCCTGCCGGTGTTCGTACCGTCGTACGGTAGGCCCAAAGGCATTCGCCGAGCTTTTTGTCCAAGTCACGTTTGTTGGATGACACGACCTTTTTGAGTAGCCTGACGATAGTCTTGTTGAATGCCTCGGCCAATCCGTTTGCTGCCGGATTGTAAGCGGTTGATGCCACGTTTTGAATACGATTCTTGTCACAGAATCGGCTGAAAACATGACTGATGAACTGAGGACCATTATCGTGGATGATCCTTCGGGGTACCCCGAAATGGTAGATGACGTGGTGCTTGATGAAGCTGATCACCCTGGAGCTTTTCACTTTTGCCAGAGGAACTGCTTCTGCCCATTTGGAGAAGTAGTCGGTGATTGCTAGGATGAAGCGGTGTCCTCTCAATGAAGGAGGGGTGATCGGTCCCACAATGTCCATTCTCCAAGCTTCGAAGGGCCAGAAGGCGACTGTAGGATGTAGTGGTTCGGACGGTGTATGAATAAAGTCTGTGTGAAGCTGGCACGCATGGCACTTCTTAGCATATTCAACAGCGTCAGCGGCCATGGTTGGCCAGTAGTAGGCCATGCGTCGCAGTCGATCCTGCAACTTAGGACCAGGTTGATGGGCCCCGCAGGTTCCATCATGAGCTTCTCGAAGAGCTTCGGTTGCTTCTTCGTTGGACAAACATCGAAGGAGAAGTCCATCGTAGGAGCGTCGGTACAGCATTTTAGTGGCTGTATCGTAGTAGAACCGAAGAGAGCGCCTCCTGACTGAGACGGCTTCTTTCGGGTCCTCCGAAAGAATTCCGTAGACAGCGAAGTCGATGAACGGAAATCTCCAATCTCGGATGTTAACACCGACACCCGTTGTCATGGCGTGAGCCACTTGTGAGCGCAGGTTGTTTTTAGGGCAGACCAAGTCTCGACCCACTACCGTGACGTAGTGTTGAGTTCCGAGGGGTGCCGCCAAAGAGGCTACGAGGCCAGCCAGAGCATCAGGCTCTAGATTTTGTAGACGAGGTACGTGTTCGATGAAGAACCCGGTGAAGGTTGAAATGATATTCAATGCAACTTTATGCTAGGGGATCAGATCTTCGTGGCGAACCTCGTATTGCCCTCTGATCTGATTTATGACGAGATTTGAGTCGCCGTAGGCTTCCAGATGATTCACCCCTAGCTGTTGTGCTAGCTGGAGTCCCATAAAGAGCGCGTTGTACTCGACAACGTTGTTGGAGCACGGCTTCGAAAGAAAGTAAGCATACTGGATGACCAGTTGATTGGGGGAGACTAATACCACCCCCACTCCTGCGACGATTTGGCCTTTGGGGCCTGTTCATGAAGCGCCATCGAAAAACATCCGCCAAACGTAGCCTTCCTCGGTGACGTTTGATTCTTGGACCTTATCCGGGATGTCTTCATAGAGTCTTGAGGACTCTGGGATGGGGTGTGCAGCTAAAAAGTCGGCCAGAGCTTGACCCTTAACAGCTTTCTGTGGAACGAACACTATGTTATATGGCGTTAGCAAGATCGCCCATGTGGCTAGCCTGGAGTTCAATGATCCTGGCTTCGTCATGAGGACTCTGAGCGGATTGACTCAGGAAATGACATGAATTGTCTGCCCCGAGATATAATGTCGAGTCTTTTGGATGGCAAATACCAGAGCCAAGCACTCCTTTTCAACGGGGTTGTACCGATGTTCGGCCCCGATCAGAGTTCGGCTGAGGTAGTAGATTGCGTGCTCATAGCCTGTGTCGCTGTTCTGAGCTAGCAGGGCGTCGAGGGAATGATCCATGGCACGAACGTAGAGTAGGAATGGTTTGCCGGCGACGGGTGCCACCAGGACTGGAGGGCTCGTCAGGTAGGCTTTGATGTCGTCGAAAGCCTTTTGGCATTCCTCTGTCCAGACATAAGAGACTCCCTTCTTCATGAGCTGGGTGAAGGGTTGACATTTGTCGAAAATGTTTGCTATGAACCTCCAGATGTATGCCAGACGTCCCTGTAGGCCTCGAAGTTCTTGAAGATTCTTCGGAGGGTCCATATCAAGAATGGCTTTGGTCTTTTCGAGATCGACATGAATGCCTTTTGTCGTGATGATGAAGCCCAAGAACTTTTTGCTCGAAACCCCAAGGAATGATTTAGCGGGGTTCATCTTGAGTTGATACGCCCGCATGAGGTCGAAGACTGTCTTGAGGTCTTGCAGGTGATCTCCTTTGAGACGGCTCTTGACTGCGATGTCGTCAACATAGCATTCGACTATCTTGTGAAGGTGTTGACAAAAAATGGTGCTCATAGCATGTTGATATGTCGCACCAGCATTCTTCAAGCCGAAGGGCATCACTGTGTAACAAAAAATGCCCTTTGGAGTCCTGAACAACGTATGTTTTACGTCATCGGGGAATATCTTGATCTGGTTGTAGCCCGAATACCCGTCCATGAAGGACATGCGCTCGAAGCCACATGTGTTGTCGATCATCACGTTGGTGATTGAAAGCGAGAATTCGTCCTTCGGGCAAGCAGAGTTGAGGTCTCTAAAGTCGATACAGACTCGTATCTTCCCATTCTTCTTGGTGACGGGGACGATGTTGGCTACCCAATCTGGGTGTTGCTCTTCACGGATGAAACCGCTGGTCAAGAGTTTGTCTACCTCCTGATCGATGGCGTTCATGATGTCCGGACGGAAGCACCGCTGTTGTTGTTTGATAGGCTTGGCATCAGGTAAGATGTTCAGCCTATGCATCGCCATCTGGGGATCAAGTCCTGGCATATCTTCGTAGCTCCAGGCAAAGACGTCGATATATTCCTTAGCCAGCTTGATTAAAGATTCTCGGTCTTCTCCTTTTAGGATTTTGCTGATGAAGATGGGTTTGGAAGAAGATCCATCCCCAAGGTCGATCTGCTCGACTTCGTCTTCGGTGGAAGGTTCACGTAATTCCAAACGAGACTCCTATTGTTGTCCCAGGCGTTGAGCCCAGGGTTCTTCTTCGAAGAATTTCGGCGCTTGATCTTCACCTTCTTCTTCTTGAGATTGTACAGATGTCATGTTGGCTGACAGCACTCTCTTGAAGACAGATTCGATATTGGTATCGGAATCCCACGTTGATGCTTCAGACGAGTGAGAATGTTCAACTTCCTCTGTGTCTGAACTCTCTGGAGTTGACGGTGGCGTGACATAGCCAACCCCCCATCGAGTTTTATTGTAGTAGTCCTGCGGCTTTCCTTTAGGTGTTGGAAGCCGGAGAGGGAGACGTCGACCTTTGCCGTAGTTCAGGCCTTTGTCGCTTTTTAGGTCGTAACCCATCTTTTGGATGAGGTACTTTGCCTTGTCCGTGTACCGATAGAGTTACATTCTGCCGGCATCTGGTTCTGGCTCGAATGGCGGGAGGTCTTGATGACGCTCGACCTTGCCAAAGATGATGGATTCTTCGTCTCGACTCCGTGGTGGGACTATGTAACAGACCCCTTGGGACGGGACTACTCGATTTACATGATGGACGGTCGTTATTTGTGTTTGCAACGACCGTAGAGCGTTATCTAATGTATACATGGCATTCCAATGTGGAAGACTAGAATAATTAAAAGACACTCTGTTATTGATGAAATATGAGATTTTATCCCGTGGGATTATATTGTCGAGAGATGGGGCATCTACATCGGCCGAGATATATTCTTCCAGCTCTTCATCTGTAAGCACTGGAGTAGGATCGGGAGGGTCCACCACAGCGCTGATCTGGGAGTCCAAGAGGACTACCTGGGCCTTCTCTGGCAGCTGGGATGGCGGCGGCTTGCCCTTGAGATGCACCTTCAGAGGTGCCTCCGCTGTGCTTCCGGTGATTGACGCCTTCCCCTGTAGTTTTGCCACAAGGGAAGCCGATGTTTGAGGCGGCTTTCCCTTGAGCCGTATCTTCAGGGGAGCTTCAGGAGCAGCTGGTGCTTTCCCGGGTAGCTTAATGCTCATGGGAGGCAACTTCTGAGGCAGTTTGCCTTTGAGTCGGATCTTCAAAGGAGCATCGAAAGTTACCTCAGGCTCCATGTCCGGCTCTGCTGCCGTTTCTGCTTCGTCGTCAGCATCATTGGCCTCCTCCTCGTCAGGTGACTTGTATAAGTCGGCATCGGTGATGTAGGCTTCAATCCCTTTGAAAGGGTCGATGTCCGCGAACTTCGTACGGATGATGTTGTTGGTGGACACGTACTTCATACATTGGTGGAGCGTAAATGGAACCACCATGTACTCGTACAGCCATGGGCGACCCAACAGAATGTTGTAGTTGACTTCAGCGTCCACGACATAGCAAGTGACCTCGGTTCTGAGGTTAACGATATGGCACTTTAGTCGTATTTTGCCCAGTGGTTCGCTTTTTCTAGCGTTGAAACCACTGATTGTGATGTTGGAGGGCGCTAGTCGGTACATTGGGATCCCCAGTGTTGAGAGCAGCGTCTTCGGGATGATGCTGAGGGAAGAACCCGGATCAATCTGAATCTACTTCACCTTGACTGAACCGATGTACCCTGTGTAATACAGCGGCCTGTTGTGTCGATTGTGTTTGAGCAACATGTCCTGTTGGGTGAAGGTTATATTGGGGATAACCTTCTCCGCATAGTGACAGTGCTTGCACACGGTCGGGAGATCTTTCGGCTGCTTGACCTGACTGAGAAAGGATTCAGTATCCTTCAGAGCTTCGCAGAGAGCTTCTCGGGAGTATTTGGAAAGACGGAGGAGCTCGAACAGAGATAGGCGGGCAGGAGTACTGGCCAGTTGCGCCAGTATGTCAAAATTGTGGGACTTGGCTAGCCCCGAAGCATTCTTTTTTCGCAGAGGCCTATCGAAGCGGGCCTCTATCTGCTTCTGTTTATTGGCTGCTAGGGGCTTAGACGGGCCCTCGTCCTGGACAACAGGGACGGTGCCAGAAGGCACCACCTCGACGACAGCTTCGTCGGGTTGGGCGTTCTGTTGTGAACGCGTCTGCACAGGAAGTGCCTCTTCCGCTGAAGAAGAGACCATACAACAAGACTTGATCTTCATGTCTTTGGACTTGGAGGTAGGGCGTACCTCCGGTTGAGTCACCTCGGAGACGAGATCGGGGTGAACCCACAGGATCTCTCCCCGAGATGTGGTGAGTGGGATGAGTCCACTCACGTTGTCACGGGTTGGTGGTAAGTTAACCACCTCCATTGTCGCCTTAGGGATGGGGACGACGCCATCCTACGTTGTAGTCGATGGCAGGGTGTCAAACTGGAGTGACACCACGTTGGCCGACACCGTCTTCTCTTCGTAATCGACGGAGATTACATCCGCAATGATCATGCACTGGATGTAATTCTTGAGGACATAGCAGTCCTTGGTTGGGTGTCTGACAAACCGATGGTAGTGACAGTACCTCGGGTTGTCCACTTTCCCAACCTCATCAGGACGCTTGGGGTCCGGAAGCTTGATCTTGTCGCCCTGCTTCAGTATCTCAAAGAGCTGCAGGGTGTCTTCGTCATTGAACGAATAAACCTCCTTCGGCCTTGGTGCAAGTGGAGACTTCTGAGTAGGTGCTGATGCACCTTTTGAGGCATTGACAGTCAATGCCTGTTTCCCCTTTGCTTCTCGTCCGGGGTTGTTGGTTGCCGGCCGTTTTCCCTTGTCCTCGAAGGCAGGGAAACTGACTCCCAGAAGACGAGCGTTGGCTGTCTTCTTCTCCGCGGCTTCTGCTTCAATGATCAAGGAGCTCCAGTCGGAAGGAGGAGTAGAGTTGAGCCAGAGCTTGACTGCAGGCAGCATGTTCATGCTGCAGGAGGAAAGAAGCGCATGTTCTGGCATGCCCGGGGACAGTCTGAAGTAGGCCTGTCGAAAGCGTTCGATGAACACTCGAGCTGTTTCCTTCTCCTTCTGGCGTATCTCTATAAGGTACGCCATTGTCATGTCCTTCCCGCCGTCGTAGAAATGGTCGAGAAAGAGGCACGTCAGGTCGTCGAAGAAAGATATTGAATTGTCGGGGAGGCTGCAGTACCAGTCGTACGCCACTCCTTTCAGTGCCCCAACAAATATGCTGGTAAGCAGCGCGTCCTCCTTCGGAAGATGTCCCGTCTGAGACTGGAAATACGTCAGGTAGCGATACGGCGAGTCCTTCCCGTCGTATGGCATCAGTGTCTGTGGTTTATACTTTGGAGGATAAACCACCTTGTTCCACTCGAGGGGATAAGGCTGGGGGATGCCCATTTTCTGGCGCTCCTCTTGTCTCGTCTTGGACTTAAAGCGCTCACGCAGGTCCCTGATCATCTCAACCACGTCTTCCGTGGAGCTGGGAGTCGGAGAAGGTGGTACCACCGGATGTTGAGCATTTGAGGGCTCTGACGTCCGAGGTGCTTCTCGGCGATCTGCGTCCGAGGATACCCGTTGAAGGGGTACACTCGACTCTCCATTGGCCCCTGGATCGGGACCGGTAGAAGGTGTCCTGGTCAAAGCTGACCGTATCTCAAATACTTTCTGAGTCAGTGTTTGCATGGAGGCAGAGAGGGTTTTGAGGTCTCCCTCCCGGGTATCTATGCGCTGGACGAGGTCTGTTGGCGGCGCATCAGACTCGACATCAGCCCCAGTCACGTTTACCGTCATGACGCGGCCGGGAGTGGATGAATGGGTTGAGGCCTCACTCTCGGCCTCGCCCTCTTGTAGGGGAGTCGCCTTTCTTGAAGCTTCGACTTGGCTACCCCCGGTTATGTTCTGGAGAACATTCACTACGGGCGCATCTGCAAGGGCCTGATTACCCTCAGCTCCGTCTTGAAGGGCCTCTTCGTCTCTGGAACTCGGGTCCGCAGATGCTAGACTACCCCCAGCTATGTTCTGGGGGATATCCTCGTCTTCAGGGGCTTCTGGGAGGCTGACTTCGCCTCGAGGATCTGCCCCAGGGGTGCTTTGGACACACTCGTCTTCGGAAGGAGGCTCGACAAAGGTCTGACTACCCCGAGCTTCCTCCAAGAACTTCTTCCTCGCTCGAGTGCCTTCGAACACTCAGGAGGATGAGACAGCTGTCTTGGTTTTCCTCGGCTGGCTCTTGGACGAGGAAGAGAAACTGTCAGTCGCCTTTCGGACTGACGAGGAGTTGGAGATCACGTTGCATGAAGCAACCAGTGGTTCCTCTTCTGTTGACACCTTCTTCCCGAGGCGACGTCGGAGGGGTGTCGATGATTGCAGCCGCTGGAACATCAACTGCCTTGGTGGGACTGCCGCTTTGCAACAGCAGTTGATGGTGACCACAGCACAAGTATGCCCCGTGAGAGGCGCATCGTGCTTGTCAGTCAACTCTCCTGATCGGCGCTTGTGAGTAATCACGTTACGTAGATCATTGGAGGAGAGTGCCACCTTTTACCCCCTTCAGGCGCATGGCAAGGCCGAGCGCCTGGATGGTCAAGTGAGTACTGCGCTCCCTGATCTAATACCAAACAGGCATCCCGATCAGTAGTGGGGGAACCACAGCATTTGAAGTGACTTGAACGGACCTCAAATGCACAACCAGAGGCACGGGAGTTCAAGACCACTGGATTTGCCTTACTCGACTTGGTTTTGCACGCAGTAGATGCGCCCAAGTGAGACAAGGACTTTGAAGGTTGGCTCGTTCTCGGTGCCGCAGCACTCGAGTCGACCTTGTACAACTTACCATCAGTAGCGCACATGATTGTGAGCGCATGCTTCTGGCTTGTTGCTGGCATAGCACGTTTGGGACGCATGGCCCGTACTGCCTTGGACTTCTTCGTACCAGGCCGCTGGGGCGCGTAGTACTCAGAATCTAAATTCTCTTCGCCACTACAGCGAGTGAGTCTGTCAAAGACAGAGATCTTCTATGGCGCATCAGAGGTGATGCGCGGGGCATTGGCTGCGCCCCTGCTCCGTCGACGCATCTTCCTCGCCTGAGAGGGAGATGGCTGGGGAACGTGGTTAGCCGTACGTTTCCCCGAGAGATGCGCTGCACCAGCGAGCGCATCTTGGTTGCTGAGGACGTCAGCAGGAAGGGAAGGCTGGATTGACGCATCCCCTTCGGTGGTGGTGCCCGAGGCGTCGACCTTGCGCACCCAGACTCGGCGGGTCTTCTTCGGTTTCGGCAGCCGCTTCGAAGGACTCGCACTTCCTTCAAAGATGAACTCCTCATACGCCTGTTGATTGAGGCGTACGACCAGCGTCTTGTGAGAGGAGCCCACCTTCACGTCGTCGGATTGTGACACAGCTTTCTGGGTGGAGGAGAAAGAGGTCCCCAGCAGAGTCGCCAGCTTGTTTGCCATTAAAATTCTTTGATTGTAAATTTCAACACAAACAGAACAGTGTTACAATATAGGACTTAGGCGTAGTCCTAGGAGTACACTTTTGTTTAATCTGGGTTCCTTGTGCCAATGGAGTGAGTGGTAATGCGTTGACTCCGTTGACGATCTGACGACGGTTATCGGTTCTCTGAAGGTCTGGATTGCTCTGGGTGCTGGAGCTTGCTGAGAGGAGGAAGACGCTGAGTGTCTGTATCTGCCTCTCTGGTGGTGCGAAGTCTCTGTCTGTTCGTTGTGGAGGTTGATATGTGTACACCTAGGTCGGTCCGTGTGTAGAAGAAGGAAATGATCCCTCTATTTATAGTTTTGTAGGCTTGCAGCTCATACACGTAAGTAGGATGCGCCTGTACGCTGGGATGCCACGTGTTGATTGCTGATGGAGGTGCATGGACAATGCGCCCTGATCGAAGGGTTGACTTTTTCATGTTGCTGTTGTGAACCGGCACGTAGCAGAGAAGAAGATCTTTCTGTTGCTGAGATCTTGGATGAGTTGAGTCAAAGGACAAGTGTCATCGACCCATGGCTCGGAGATCTCGGATTTGGTGGGGAAATGATCTGGTAGGATGCGCCTAGGATTGGGCGCATGAGAAGACTTTGGCTCGTAACCTTTAGGAGTCACGAACCATTCTGGGCGCATGGCTTTTGAGGCGCATGCAGAGCTTCAGAAGTGACTTTACTCCTGTCTTTTAGGATCAGGGAGAAGTCTGGGACGCATGGCTTTCGAGGCGCATGCAGAGTTGTGACAGTGACTTTCCTTCTGTCTTTAGGGATCAATGAAAAGTATGAGGCGCACAGCTTTTGAGGCGTATACAGATTTGGGCGCATGGCCGTGGAGGGACATACGAGATGGTTGGGTGGCCACGTGGCAGTAGCCGTCGGAGGGAAGTAATGATGATGCTGACGTTGGCGATGCTTCGTCTTCTGAAAAAGCTGCCGACTGTTCAGACTATGGGAGGCGTGCTGCCAACTCTGTCAGCTCAGCTTTTAATGTTTATGACATTCGATGGACAGCTGAGTGGGCGCGTCGGTTGGCGTTCCACTAGGCATATGGGGACGCATGGGGGCGCATCCCCTGTGATGCGCTTGGTGCTGAAAGGCACGTCTGTATGATGTGCTTGATGTTGAAGGGCGCGTCTGTGTGATACGCGGTCTGGCCGACGCATCCGCTTCGTGAGACGTCTTTTGATGGTGCAACTGTTACGTTCTTCGAGTGCTTTAAATAGACGTTTTAACTTGGCTGAATTCGAAGCGTCCGGTTCATCCATTTAATGCAAATTCATTGCACGAAATTCGGAGAGCCATCCACTTGGCGCATGGGTTTGATTTGCTCGGCCTATAAATAGTGGCATGGAGAGAGGGTTGGCCTCTCGTTCTCTCACATCTTTCCGACATAAACTTGTGTACTCGAATACATTCTATCGACGAGATGCTCCCGAGAGTGAAGATAAGACGCAGTGTCTTTGTTGATGCACTCGAAGGTGACTGTTACATCCAAAAGTCGGAGTCGAGGGCTTCCGAGGCAGGCGGAAGGTGCCTGTTGCATCCAAAGATAGGGATGCTCGGGCCTCGTCTTCGTTGTGCAGGAAGAGCCGTAGATCGGAATTGCGGTGCTACGGCTTTGGTGGCTCTTTCTTCCTTCAAAATGGGTGTAGCCTATTCTAGTTGTGTTGAAAGCTGCTCCTTTGGCCGCGGTTTCGATCACGGTCTTCCTTGGTGTTTGGAGGCTCTTTTGAAGCCTCCCCTGGCCACAGGTTGGCTTGTGGTTCTTTTCCCTTCCTGGGCTAGAGGGTTGATTGCCACCCTCGTTCTGTTAAATAAATGCTTCATTAGTCGAAGCATTTAGACGGCGGTGAGCCTGGCTGGAAGAGCGGCACATAACTGGACTGCTGAAGGGATGCACATAACTGAGCTGCCGAAGGGATGCACATAACTGAGGATGCACATAACTGAGCTGCTGAAAAGGATACGCCTTGCTGAGGGCGCATGGTCGGATGCGCCTGGCTGAGGGCGCATGTTGGGATGCGCCTGGCTGAGGGCGCATGTTGATTGCTGGCTGTAGACTTAGGATCTTTTCTTTGTAGAAATTCTCCTTTGTACAGTCTTTCTTAGACATGTAATAGACTTTTATGTGTTAAATAAAAAGTCCTCTTTCAATGTCTATATATTTGTTGCTTTTTGCTGTAAAGTACTTTGTCCAAGCTTTGGCGCATGTAGTATGGCGCATAGATTTTCTGGTTCTAAAATTCCATGCTTCTACACCCACTACCCAGGATCGACGACTTGTTTGATCAGTTGAGCAGAGCTAGAGTTTTCTCCAAGATAGATCTTCGTTCAGGGTATCAAGTAAGGATTCGGAAGGAGGATTTCCCCAAGACAGCGTTCAGGTCGAAGTATGGGCATTATGAATTCTTAGTAATGCCGGTTTGACCAATGCTCCAGCAATATTTATGGATTTGATGAACCGCATCGTTATGCCGTACTTAGATCAGTTTGTCGTTGTGTTTCTTGACGACATTATCGTATACTCTGCCAGTGAAGAGGAGCATGAAGACCATCTCAGGAAAGTGTTACAGGTTCTGAGAGAGAACCAGTTGTATGCCAAGCTCAGAGTTTTGGTCGGATCACATTTCATTTTTGGGTCACATCATATCAGGGGCTGGAGTAGCCGTGGATCCCAAGAAGGTAGAAGCAGTAGAGAGTTGGCCAGTACCCAAGACCGTAGCTGATGTGTGGAGTTTCTTGGGATTGGCAGGATATTACAGAAGGTTCGTGTCAGACTTTGCAAGGCTTTCAGCACCCATGACCCGCTTGACACGGAAGGATGTGCCATTCGTTTGGTCGGCAGAATGTCAGGCATCATTTGAGAATCTGAAGCAGAAGTAGATATCAGCGCCTATTCTTACATTGCCAGCTGGACCCGGAGGTTTTACAGTATATTGTGATGCGTCAGGAAAAGGACTAGGGTGCGTCCTAATGCAACATGGGAAGGTGATAGCATACGCATCTAGGCAACTTCGAGACCACGAGAAGAATTATCCAACTCATGACTTAGAGTTGGTAGCAGTAGCATTTGCTTTGAAGCTATGGAGGCATTACTTATATGGTGACCGAGTGGACATGTACACGGACCATAAAAGTCTGAAGTACATCTTTACTCAGAAGGAGCTGAACATGAGATAGAGAAGATGGTTGGAGTTGATCAAGGATTACGACGTCGAGCTTCAGTATCATCCAGGCAAGGCTAATGTGGTACCAGACGCTCTTAGCAGGAGAGGCGGCGCATTTATGTTGACAACCCAGAAGCATATCTTAGAAGACCTTCAGGAGATGGGCATCGAGGTTATACTTCGTAGTGATGTAAGAATTCTAGCAAGTCTACAAGTTCAATCCGACTTGGTAGACAGGATCAAGGCAGCTCAGGCACAGGACCCAAGGATTCAGAAGCTTAGGACAAAATATGAGTCAGGACTCAGGAAGGAGATAATAATTCATGAAGATGGTACACTTAGATTTGGATCACGTCTATGTGTGCCTAGTGGAGATATCAGACAGGAGATTATGGCAGAAGCTCACAGTTCTCAGTATTCTATACACCCTGGAGGGACCAAGATGTACCAATATATCAAGCAACACTTCTGGTGGAATGGAATGAAGAGGGAGATAGCTAGATTCATTTCCCGTTGCTTGATATGTCAGCAAGTGAAGGTAGAACAGCAGAGGCCAGCTGGGTTATTACAACCGTTTCTTATTCCGGAATGGAAATGGAAACATATTACAATGGACTTTGTCACCGGTTTACCGAGATTGCCAAGTGGTAAAGATGCTATTTGGGTGATAGTGGACCGACTTACAAAGGTAGCACACTTTCTTCCTTTCAGAGTAGGGCAATCTACAGAAAAGTTGACAGAATTATATATGCAGCAGATAGTCAGGCAACATGGAGTCCCTGTCAGTATTGTGTCAGACAAAGATACCCGTTTTACATCATATTTTTGGAAGAGCTTACATCATAGTCTGGGTACCAAGTTAAGATTTAGCACGGCTTACCATCCGCAGACGGACGGGCAATCAGAAAGAACAATTCAGACTTTAGAGGATATGTTACGAGCTTGTACTCTGGATTTTGGAGGGTCTTGGGAGAGCCACATACACTTAGTCAAGTTCTCATACAATAACAGTTATCAAGCCAGTATCCATATAGCACTATTTGAAGCACTATATGGTAAGATGTGTAGGTCGCCACTAGCATGGGATGATATCGGGGAGAGGAAGATGCTAGGCCCAGAAATGATTGTCCAGACCGTTGAAGTAATTAAGGGAATTAGAGAGCAACTTCGAGTTGCGCAGGATCGGCATCGTCATTGGGCGGACTAGCATCGTAGGCCGCTAGAGTTTTCTGTTGGGGACCACATGTTCTTACGGATCTCACCTACCCGTGGGGTCATTAGATTTGGCGTTCGCAGAAATTGAGTCCGCGATACGTGGGCCCATTTGCTATCCTTGATAGGATAGGTGATGTTGCTTATCGTTTATCCCTTCCACCTTCGTTACGAGAGGTGCATGACGTGTTTCATGTATCTCAGTTACGTAGGTATGTATCGGACCCAAGCTATATCCTTGATCATTCTGAGCTGGTTGTTGGTACCGACATGTCTTACGAGGAACAACCTGTGTCTATTTTGGACCGAAGAGAGAAGATACTCAAGAATCGAACAATTAGCCTTGTACAAGTTGCTTGGGGTCATCACTCTTTAGGGGAGTCAACATGGGAACGTGATAATGACATCCGATCACGGTATCTGCTCCTGTTTGACTCACAAGGTATATCTCTTTCTGTATACCTTGATTTTCTTAACTCCTCATGCTTGTCACCTTATGAGTAGAATTGCTTGGTGTCGTTGATAGTTAAACATAGATATGTTACTTGCTGTTAACATTGTAAAATGATTGCTTGCTCAAATTGCTTGTACTTGGATTAGTTTAGCTCTGATGTTTCTATCCTGCTTGGATTTAAAATTTCGAGGACGGAATTTTTCTAAGGAGGGTAGAGGTGTCACTTCCCGTTCCTAGAATACGTATTTTAAATGCATGTACTGCTTAAATGTATTTATTTAATATTTATCATGTATTATTCTGTATTTTAATTCCTTTAATTTTGCGTTAATTATTTTTTTGTATTTTACTTTCTGCATTTTACTTTCTGCTTTGCTTTTGGGTTCGGCCCGAGTTGGTTTATTTTTCGGCCTTGATGGTTCAACATGAACCCAACTTCCCACCTACCACCACTCCTTCATTTAAAGCCCCAAAACCCTTTCTCTTTCTTCATTACTCACATTTACTTCTCCTTCTTCATCCTCCATTACTCTCCTACCCACCCATTTGGAGAGGCAAGTACATCTTGCACACCATGAGGGATTTCATGCATCCCCATTTATTTTTAGTCTGTTGTTTATCTTTTCTTCCTCTACAAGTTTAGGTCTTGAAGTTCTTGATTTCCATGGATGGTTGAGTGTCGATCTAAGTTTTAAGTTTTGGTTTTTCATATGGATTTTGTGGTTTTGATCTATCAAACATTGTTGTTTTCAAAAATAAGTGGTTCCATGTTGTAGAGAATTCAATTCTACCAAATTTTGGCTTTTGAAAAGTTAGATTTTGACTTAATTTGAGGAAGTTATGGCCAAAAGTATTTTTTGTCATTTCTATGTTCATCTGCCAGCCAATTTCTGGCCGCATGAGCAATTTCTGGCCGCATGAGCAATTTCTGGCCGCATAAGCAAATTCTGGTCGTATAAGCAATTTCTGGCCGCATAAGCAAATTCTGGCCGCATGAGCAATTTCTGGCCGCATGAGCAAATTCTGGCCGCATGAGCAAATTATGGCCGCATGAGCAATTTCTGGCCGCATGAGCAAATTCTGGCCGTATGAGCAATTTCTGGCCGCATGAGCTTTTATTTTCCCGGCCGCATAAACTTTAGCCCATAATGTCTTTTGGCTGATCCTGTCCCGAGTTGACATTAATTAACATTGATTGTTATCTTGGCATTAATTAACATTGATTGTGACCTTGACTAATAATTGATCATGCGTTCCTAGTTGGACTAAGAGATTGGCTACTCGTCTTATTGAATTGAATGAATGAGACACGTTCATATTAACTATGAACTATTTTTAATCGATTGGCCGCTCCCGAATATTAATATACATGCACACATGCAGTCTTCAATTTATTTATTTATTTTCTACAAAAGTAGCATGTGTACTTGATGGTCAAGGCATGATTATTCCGTGGTTAGTTTTGATTGTTGCATTACTCTATGTAAGACCTATAACCTAACCGTACGGGTATCGTTGTATAGTTGGGCATATCGTAATTGTACGGAAGTACTCATTCTGAATGACCATGATCCACGGTATGGGATTTTACTCAACGTAGAGACTACTAAGTCAAATAAAATAATGATTGCATAGAGAGAATGGATTCCCGAGTTCTTACATGGCAGCCCTTTTTGGGACTATTAAGTGCCCGACAGGCCGGCTGGTTCCCACAGATACTGCAAATCTGCCATACGGGCAGGGAGTGGTATCTGCTTATATTATTTATTGTATATTGATGACGGGCATCCCGCTGGGACTCGTCTAATTCATGATTGGCGCAATTGATTGACTGGATAGACTAGCCTTGCTTGCACATAGTAAGAACTGAGGAATCCTTATTGCATATTCCCAGGATAACTTGGAACTCACAGTAGCAAGCCGTAGTAGTTGTGTGGCCGTTTAAATTGATTTGTTTGTGCACTGTATCTACTCTGTTAACTAACTGAGATGATCAGAATGTCAGGGCATGACGGGCCAACTTCTGTCCTTGTTTGGTTGGGAGGTTGGTTCGAAGTATCGTGATGTTATGCGAATCCAAGTGGCAAGCAGAGATCTACTTATCATATTTTCTTATTACTGGTTCCAGTTTCTCGTATCGTGCTTCCTTGCGGTACTTGCTATTAGAGGTCTAACCTCTCTGGTTTTGCATAGCCAGATTTAGAGCCAGTCCCCGAGGGCTCAGCTTACTTCCACCTCCAAGATGGTCAATACTAGAGGAATGATCGCAGGAGGACTCGAGTGGGTTCCTTACTTTCCCGCTCGTTTTGTTATTTACTTTATACTTTGCCGTTTGGCACCGACATGTTAGTCGGATTGTCTTGCACTTACTTTTGCATAATTGTAACTAAGTCAGGCTGCAGCTGATAAACAATTATGTATATTTTACTACATCATCTGGCTATGTTTTGTAAAGCCAGATCTCAAGAACATTTTGACTGAGCGTTTGGGACGCCTTACTGCTTTATCTCACATGTTCTCTATTACTGTTTCTTGCTTGAAGGATTGAGACAATAGATGTGAAGTGACCATAGTGAGACTTTCACGTAGTATGCACCCCCTCGTCTTTTAGACAGCATTGATCGTATTATACGGTATTCATCTACCCGTAATACGTAGCTGGCTGAGTCATTCCCCCGCTCTCCAGTGTTCTGGTTCTGGGGCGTGACAACAAGGCTTAGCAAACCATTATACCCGTAACAAAAATCGTAAGTCATACTTTCTAAAGTCTGCCACAAGGGTGGTCCTATTAAAGTCTGCTAGGTCTTTGCCATCCTTGACTGTCCTACGATTCTTTCCCCTTTATTCCCTATGTGCATCTTATTCCAACACAATTATTGTAACTATAAGTCTTTCGGAATTCCTATCTGAACTGTGCTTTGGAAAAGGGTTCAACATCTCCACGATTTTCTAGTCTACTCAAACTAAGATTCCTAGTTTTCCTCTCAAGTCCTTAGGTCTATCTACATAATTTAGGACTAGTAAAAATCAATTCCTACTCACTATGTCATTCGTTTAGCAAATCTTCTTATTAGTATGATTAACAACTCACCCATTCTAGTCTATAGGAAGCTATTTAATAATCACAAATACATCTAACCCATCTATGCTTGTATACTAGGTAATGGGGTATGTTAATGTTATACAATGTTTATATGTGATACCTTGGCGACCACTTACCTATTGACTAATCTTCTAGTCATGGTTGTTGATAGGTCCTTTCAAAGTATTTTTCTTCTACTTAGAGGTATGTCTTGTCTAACACAGTCATATTCATTCTATCCTATCCCAAGATCATGCTATGGTACAACCAAACATCACTTATCCCTTTGATAGAAATCTTCCTAATAGCTACTGTCCAGTGATAACTTCATTTTTTGACATATGCCTACCATCATGATTTCTACATTGTTCAAGCAATACTTCCTCCGCCTCAATGCAACCATAGGATTTCTATCTTAAGTACAATCCTTATAGATTTATCCTATTCATAACAAGACTTTCGAATTCTTTCAAATGTAGTCTTTCCTGTAGGTGATCATATTTTAATTTGGAAACCATATCAACCTCTAAAATTCTACTACTCCGTCTTTCAAATCACCCCATCATTTCGATTGAGAATCCTATCATACCTTTCTTACTAAACCAAATTAAACCTTGTTATACTTATATCTCATCTATATCTAACATAGGTAAATAG
Organism: Iris pallida; assembly: GCA_029216955.1. Taxonomy (NCBI): domain Eukaryota; kingdom Viridiplantae; phylum Streptophyta; class Magnoliopsida; order Asparagales; family Iridaceae; genus Iris; species Iris pallida. The sequence goes on from JANAVB010006390.1 coordinate 758,885, forward strand.
TATAATTATTGCAGTCCATTACTCCTAGAGTCTCTCGTTAGGATTATGTCAGCTATATGAATTCTATATTGCCAATCCGACCCACTAAGTCTATAGAATAGAACATCTATTTAACCCTTATTACCTAAAACAATCCATCCCACTTAAGATTCTCTACTAACTACTTTTTATCCTATGATAAAATAATCCAAAGGAGTGTCAAGCATGAACATTCGTCCTTCCGAAATAGGGAAATGGGAGAATTCATGGTAATGAGTTCAAGAAAGATGATCGAATGCAATTTTCGAGTTCCAAGGGCTATAGAGAAAATCAAAAGAATATTCAAAGCAATTGTGGATTGAGATCCTTAATACAATATCCTATTGTAGGTTCGTTCGGTACAGTAACATAATCGGGACGATATGCTCTGACCTGCATGGGCCACCACAAAAACATGTAACGCCCTAGTCCCAAATAAGTAGGACTATGATACGTATACATACCAGCTATGTATCAAGTGGACTCCAGCCCCGCTCGAATACATATAAGCTGTCTAAGTCAGGTAGGTTATTTCTCTATATCACTAAGATAATTCTATATCTCAAACCATTGAAGATAAATCCTTCGTAAGACCAAGTATACTAATGTTGGTCAGGTATTAACACACTGGATCCCACAGACAAACAAGAATAGACAATATATAATAAAATGGACCAAAATATATTACAATTGTCTGAACAAGCTTATAATAAAGAATAAAGCTACAAAACTAGGCCATGTCAGCAGAATAAAATGATAAAAAAATAAGTATAATGTTGGACGAATATAATAGAGATATCAACCCAATATATACCTGAGTCGAACATAGCAACACCACCTGGATCAATAGTTTTTCTCTGTAGAAGCGAAAAACCTGAAGATATCACCAAATCCTCAGGGGACATATCAAGGTACGTAATATACATGCCAAGTAACAGTAAAAAGAATTTGTATATGAAAGGTAACTACCATAGACATATAAGTGTACATATGAAGTTGAGGACAATCCTAATACAAGGTACAGCCAAACCGACAATCACTCATGGCACCGTGTCGTGATACCAATGAGTGAAAACGAAACAACTCCAAAGCTCTACTACAGAGACCATGGCACACGAAAATAACCAAACCCCAGATAAGGAGACATAGTCACGAGTCACGGGTCACGACTGTCGGGTATTTCGGTAGAGTCCTCCCCATTCCATGCTCTAAACTAACCAGTCAAGTCACATCAAGTCAAGTAGAACTCATGAACAAGTAATAAGTCACGTGAGCTAGTACTACATGCTATCATAGAGTCCATAGCCACGAATATCTTATGTCAGACTCGGTATCATATCATCATCATCCATCATATCCGTGTCTTGTGGTCTATCATGTCACTTAACACAAATTTAACATATTGTCATGCCTAGTGTCGATACCCGATATCTATAAATAGACATCGACACCCGAATACTAACCGGATGCTAAGTACCAACTATTCCTACATTATTATATATGAAGATAGAAATAAAAAAAATAAAGAAAAAATATGTACTGAAAACTTGGCAAGGTACACGTGCCTGTATCATGCAGCTAGTTTGATTTTGTTGTCCCTTTGGTCTCCTCACCACGAACTCCTATGGCACATCAACAACCAAAATAAACTATTGGTATTAATGGACACAACTTCTGTGGTCTAACTATCTCACATAACCCATCCTGAAGTCATCATAGTTATGCACCTATTAAGTACCGAATTATTCTATTCAAATATAATATCTATAATTACTAAATATCTAATATAAATTCTAGAGAAATAAGGGAAAATACTTTAACTATAATTTGTATAGGCTATTTATAAAAAAACTCATGAAATAGTTATTAGTTCGATTAGTTCACACAACTTGCCAATTTTTCGACAAAATGGGTCGACTCGATCATAACAAAGATAGGTTGTATATTTTGAAATAATTGGTTTCAGTTTCCAATGTCCAAAAATTACTCCAAGGGTTTCTTGGGTTTTTAACACCAAGAAGTTAAATAGCAAGATGACACACAATCAGTAACATTGATTTCCTAGCATTCGGTCGATTACAACAACCATAACAAAGTTTGATATCAAAACAACATGAAACTTTGTCACAAGATTATGTACATGGAAAGGGATCAAAAGAGGGTTGGCTGCTTACCAATGGTCTTGGAATCGTCGAATAGCTCCGCAAAGGCTTTCGAACAACAATTATTCCGGATATAGTGGAATCTGGATACCAAGTCGTAAAACGGACGCCACGGGCAAACCGTTGTGAACTAGGTGCTAAACTTTTGAGAGATGATAGAGAACACATAAATTATCATGTTAGTTTTTGTTTTGTATCAACCAGACAAGAAAAAGTTGATGAAACCCACTCAAAAAAATAGCATACCAGTTGTAAGGTTTTAGCCCACTTCGATCGACTTCAGGTTGCCTTCTCGGCTTTGTGCCGACCAAACCAAGTTTGTGGCAGCCTGAGGGATTGTTGTGGTTTTAGGGGAAGGTCTTAGGGCTGCGTGTGAGGTGGTGAAAGGAGGTTTGGGGTGGCCTAAGAAGGGAATAGGCTGAATTCGGATTCAGCCTGGACACCTCTGATGGAGGGACTGTTTTGAAGAAGTTAGAATGAGTTTTGGTGGAAAGTTTGTGAAGAGAAGTATTGAGGATAGGGAGAGGAAGAGTGTACTGGATTTGAGAGAATAATACTTAGTGTGGAGGGAGATATGTACGAATTGGTAGAGACTAGCCTAATTCGGATTCAACCTAGGAAGGACTGGATAGATGGAGGTGTGGAGGAAGATGGAGAAGCTTTTGGAAAAAGTTTGTGAATAGAAGTTGTTTGGAAGAGGGTTAGAAAGAAGTTTTGTTCAGGTTGTTTGAGGTAATAAGTGAAAGGGAGGTCATGGGGTGGCTGTTTACTGAGGGGTAGGTTGAAAACATGAGTTGAATTGTCATAAATGATGGGGTTATGCATGAGTAAAGAAGTGAAGAGGTAGCTAGGGAGATTATGTGGTAAAGGAATATGAAAAGTAAGGGGATTATGGCTTCCTAATAAGTGTGTTTGACCACACTTAAGTCATCCATTAGGTTTTAAGTTGTGAGGTGTAGAGTTGGGTCTATTCCAAAGGGTGCAAAGTTAAAATTATTTTCTAAAAAAGTTTAGATGTAAGATTTTGAGTAGTGAACCTTGGATTTTGGTGCTTTCTAGAGAGTAAAATGGTGTATGGTTTTTAAAATAAACCATATGAGGGTGTGTAAGTGTCTGGGTTGAGTCTAGACTAGATTTGGGCTAAGTCAAACCGATAGCTAATTAGGACTAGAGATTGTGTCATTGGGATTTGTAATAAATACAAAGTATGTAAAAGTCTAATTAGGCGTGATACAAAGGTCAAGCATGTTGTCAGCTTAATATAATGTCATGGTTATATAATGATTGCAAGGAAGAGGTGAAAGTTGTGTCTCAAATTTTTGATTGCAATGGACATAGGTGCAAAGCTTAGGTTTTATTTAGAAATTATGCATGAATGTTCCGCAATTAAAAATAGTACAAAAGAAGATGTATCTGAGGGGGACATAATATACCAAAATGAAGGTGGACTCGTCTAGAACATGAATATGGAATTTGTTTCAGAAAATTGGCCAATGTTGCTTCAAAGATCAAAGCTACGACAAAATATACTTATAGTCGATAATTTAAGATATAAGTATAAATTATTAAAATTATTAATTAAAAATAAATTAATACAATTTTAAAATTCAGAGTGCATACAGTTATGAACGTAAACCCCTGGTGCCCACAGAGGCGACTATGCCAATCCAATTATAGCCAAAGTGCCCATGCGTTGGAGTTTTTTTTCTTAAATTACATATTCACATGGAATGGTTAGGTGACCTTATCTGTTTAGGTATATGTACACTCCTTTATGGTTTGTATACTTATACCTGATCATGGCTTGCAACAATATTTTGTTGCGAACTAGTGCGCCACATCTTGTCTCTGTTTGGTCGTAGGTGTGGTTCTCTGCTTCAATGATAAAGTTCTGAACCATGCTGTGATCCAGATACTACGCCGAATTATGGCATTTAAAATTATTTCATCCCAGATTAGGGTGCCACCTCCAGTCCTTATTTGGTTGTAGGGGTGGTGCACTAATTCGAATGATGGAATATTGGACCATGTTATGATCTGGATTATTATTGAGCAGTTTATATTCAGTTATATGGCATATTTCTTTTCTGTAGCTTATTATGTCCCTCTGAGGACCCGGTGATCTCTCCAGGTGCTTATTGGACTTAGGCATAGAGTTAATGTCATGTGTACTACAGGAGTCAAGTATCGATAGTAGTATCATTTTTATTTCTTTCGAGCTTTTATTATCTCTTGCACTTTATATTCCTACTATGATTCTTACTGCTGTTATAGCCTAGTTTTTGCAAGATATATTCTTCTTCTTAAGCTTGTTCGAACATGTGTGATACATGGTGGACGACTGCATTATATAATATTTATTCTTGATATTTATTTATTCTTTATGTAGATTGAGATATAGGTGACTAGACATTTAAGACATTACACTTGACCCCTAGATAGCTTATATGTATTTAAGTTGGTTGGAGTCCACTTGATACATAACTGGCATGCTAGTGTACCCTAGTCCTACGTATATTGGGACTGGGGCGTTACATATTTTTGTGGTGGTCCATACAGGTCGAGAGCATATCGTATCGGTTACGTTACTGTACTAAGCGAGCCTGCATAGAATAATGCATTAGGATCTGTCACGCCCCAGAACCAGAATACTGGAGAGCGGGGGCAGACATAGCCAGCTACGTATATGAAATGGATTTTATCTCGCTATACGGTCACGGCTGTCTAGATACATGAGGGTTTACTACAAGCCAACAGTCTCCTAAGGTCATGAACAAGCCTAGTGTCTCAATCACAAGCAAATAAGTAAATGTTAAAAGATGTATGATCATTAAATATACAATAATAAGGCGTCCCAAATATTACATATTCAGCTGATCATGAAGCTAGTCGTTACAAAATGTTAGGACTAGCAAGAGTTTAGTCATACATGATCAACCCTAGGATTTGTTAATCATGCTACAGCCCGTAGGTAGACAGTAAGTAAGTGCAATCGAGCTAAACAGGTGCTCGTCGGCTAAACGCCTCAAAAGAATATTTTTACAATAGAGTGGGAGAGCCAAAAATAACCCACTCATTGCCAGGGTTCCGTTTAGTGGCCACCATCTGGCTGGAAGGTCGGTAGATCCTCTGGAGCTGCTCCAAAATCTAGCTATACAAAACCAGCTGGGTTAGACCCCAGAAAGAGCAAGTGCCACAAAGGAGGCTTCACTTAGGAACTAAAACCAGCAATCAGCACAAAATATAAATAAAGGTAAGAACTGGAAATAAGAAAATACATCAGGATGATATACGACGAGATATCCATAGAACTATTCAGAGAACCAGGTTACAACCCGTAAACCAAACAAGGACCGGGGTTGTAACCCTTCGTTTGAACAGAACTTGGAATTCTCCCCATTTATTGGTAAAATAAATACAAGCATTCTGGTCATGCAGTAATCAGGATCAGGGCAAGACTAGACTGGTTAGACTCCATCCAATCAATTCACGGCCAAACAAGAATTACGGCTTGATACTTTAACTAACTAGGGTTGTCACAAGCCTAATTACTAACAAGATGCAGTGAGATTATTCTACAGCCACAAGCCCTGCAGACCATCCAGGTTACCCGGGTTGAAAGATTAGGATTGAATTCAGGTGGGTACATCGTCCAGGAAACGAATGTACCCTTAGGTAGCTTAAAGGGTGCAACACATGACAGTGTGCTGGAAATGTGCCCTACTCGACGGCAGGCTACAGATCCCAAGGCGTGCCCAGGTAACAGGATTGCATGTAGCTGGGAGATCTCTTTATGACTAATATATTAATCTAGTTATTAGCCTTAGTCTATTTTAGTAGGTACTCCTGACCGTGGTACTCAGGAGTCCCTTCCTAGACATGATGCAAGACAGGACTGGATTATTTGTACAAGCACAATCGCCTACGGTGTCCAAGATTAATTATACAGGTCATGTCATGTCAGGTAGCCGTCGCAACAGCTGCTCAAGATAAACATGTCAGGTGTACTTGTCAGGAGTGCGCCACGACGGGCCACTATCATGTCATGTTAGTCATGTCAGGAGTGCACTACTACGGGTCACTGTCAGGTCATGCTCAATTATCATTTCTAAACATATTAAATAAAATGGGCATAAAATATCTAATAAAATATCAACACGCAGGGCTATAGAGGAGCCATGCGGCTAAGGCATATGCGGCCAGGAAGTGATCACATAAGGCTGAAAAGGGAACAGCCCATGCGGCTGGATGGGGTCAGGCGCATGCGACTGATAAGGGAAAAGTCCATGCGGCTAAGAAGGAGTTCGGGTCCATACGGCTGGGTATAGAAGGAGGCGCATGCGGCCTAGTGGAAGCCCATGCGGCTGGGTCAATCGGGGCTGCTTATATGGCTGATAATGAACTCAGCCTCATGCGGCCAAGGGTGCTGATGCATATGCGGCTTGGGAGCAAGGCCTTATGCGGCCAGACAGGTTATACGCCTATGCGGCCAGGATATGAAGGGGGCGCATGCGGCTCGGTTAGGAGCTCATACGGCCAGGTCAGTTCAAGGGCTCATGCGGCTAGTAAGGAGTACAAGTTCATGCGGCCAGGAACGGCAAGGGCGCATATGCGGCTAAGTGGAGAAAAGTCCATGCGGCTGGAAGAACACTTGCCGCATGAAATGTTCATGCGGTCAAGTCAAGTACTGTTCTTCTTCTCCAAATTTCCGAGAAGAAGAACACCAAGAAGCCATGGCCACCAAGCTGCATAGAACCTTCATCCGGAGTCCAAATCCGAACTTCCATAGGTCAAAATGGGGCAGAATGAAATGCTCTACAACATAGAACCATCAAAACTCAAAAATAACAAGATTAAGTAGATCAAAACTCAAGAATTCCGAAAATAAAGTAAACTTAGATCTACAAGAATCTAGCCATGGAAAGTAAAAATGCCAAGTTCTAAAGTAAGTTAAAAAGCTATAAGGAAGAGAATGAAGCAATAAAATTGGAGTTCCTCCTGAAGCAAGTTTCACTTGCCTAGACCTCTCTCTCTTTGGTAGGTGAAGGAGTAAATGGAAGAAGAAGAAGAGGTTAATGAAGAGAGAGAAAGAAGAATGGGATAATAAATGGTAGTGGTGGTGGTAGGTAGGGGGTTCACCCTTGGTTCATAATGAACCAACAGTAATCCCAAACCGAACCAAGCCAACCCGAACCAAGAATAACCAAGCCAAACCAAACCAAGGAGATATGCAAATACAAGATAAAATACATATACGTATTCCAATACGTAATACGAACCACAGGCATTACAACTCTACCCACCTTAAAAGAATTCCGTCCTCGAGATTTAATCAAGAGGCTAGAGGGGCAATGACAAGCTATACTAATAACAAGCGAGCTATACTACGCAATCAATCAATCATGCAAGCAAGGAATCGAAGACATGAGGCATAAGAAGGACATTATACCTCACGAGTCAAACAGGTCGGGATATCGCGATCGGATATCATCCTCACGCTCCCACGTTGACTCACCCACAGAGTGATGACCCCAAGCAACTCGGACTAACTTGATAGTCATGTTATTTAGGATCTTCTCTCTCCGGTCCAATATAGACATGGGCCGCTCCTCATACGAAAGGTTGGTGCCAACAACCAATTCCGAATGATCCAGGACATGGCTCGGGTCTGGGATATACCGTCGTAATTGTGATACATAGAATACGTCATGTACCTCGCTTAGCGACGGCGGAAGAGCGAGACGATAGGATATATCTCCTACTCGCTCCAGAATGTCAAATGGCCCTATATACCTAGGACTAAGCTTTTCCTGTACGCCGAAACGAATGACGCCACGGTTAGGCGAAATCCTCAAAAATACATGGTCACCGATAGAAAACTCGAGAGGGCGCCGATGAGAACCGGCCCAATGGCGTTGGCGATCTTGGGCAACTCTAAGATGATCTCTGATCCTTCTGACCTCTTCGACTGTCTGGGCAATCATTTCTGGACCGAGAATCTGCCTCTCTCCCACATCATCCCATGCTAACGGGGATCTTCACTTCCTGCCATATAGTGCCTCGAACGGTACCATCTGGATACTGGCTTGGAAGCTGTTGTTGTACGAGAATTCTACCAGGAGCTAGTGATCTTCCCATGAACCACCGAAGTCAAGTGTACAGGACTGCAACATGTCTTCAAGAGTCTGGATCGTGCGCTCCGACTGGCCATCTCTCTGCGGGTGATATGCTGAACTAAACTGGAGATGAGTCCCCAAACTCTATTGCAAGCTGCGCCAAAAGTGCGACGTAAATCTGGAATCTTGGTCCGAGGTGATACTGACTGGAACGCCGTACAACCTGACAATCTGCCTGAGGTACATCTCTGCTAACTGAGCTGTCGACTGTCGAACTCTAAATGGGAGAAAGTGAGCCACCTTCGTGAGCCTGTCAACTATAACCCAAATAGCATCCCGACCAGCTGGGGATCTAGGCAATCCAGTCATAAAATCCATGGTCACATGCTTCCACTTCTACTCTGGAATGGGCAAGGGCTGAAGAAGTCCAGCCGGTCTCTGATGTTCGGCCTTAACTTGTTGGCAAACCAAACATCGAGAGATAAACCGAGCTATCTTCCGCTTCATGCCATTCCACCAAAAGTGCTGACGGATATCACGGTACATCTTCGTACTGCCAGGATGGATGGAATACTGAGAACTGTGAGCCTCTGCCATGATCTCCTGTCTGATATCTCCACTGGGTACACAAAGACGCTTACTATGTCGAAGTGTACCATCCTCATGAATGCATAACTCTAGTCTTCGTCCTGCCTCGCACTCTGTTCTGAGTCGCTGAAGCTTAGAATCTGTTGACTGCGCCATACGGATCCTCTCGACTATAGTGGACTGAATTTACATACTGGCCATTAAGGCCATAATGGAAGGGAGAACAACTTCAATACCCATCTTCTGAAGATCTGCTAACAGCTCTGATTGCGCTGTTAGGAAATAAACTCCGGCTCTCCTGCTCAATGCATCTACTACAACGTTGGCCTTTCCAGGATGATATTATAAGTTGACGTCATAATCCACAAGAAGCTCCAGCCACCTCCTCTGACGCATGTTAAGATCCTTCTGAGTGAAAACATACTTCAGGCTCTTGTGGTCGATGAAAATCTCCACACTATCTCCATACAAATAGTGCCTCCACAACTTAAGTGCAAACACTACTGCTGTCAGCTCTAAGTCATGGGTTGGGTAATTCCTCTCATGATCACGAAGTTGTCGTGACGCATAAGCTATTACCTTCCCATGCTGCATCAGAACACATCCTAAGCCTCTGCCTGAAGCATCACAATACGCTGAGAATCCTCCGGTTCCATCTGGAAGCGGAAGAATGGAAGCCGTCATCAAGCCTCGCTTCAAATTCTTGAATGAATCCTGACATTCTGCTGTCCAAGCAAACTGCGCATCCTTGCGGGTCAACTGGGTCAACGGTGCTGAGATCCGGGCAAAGTCTGAAACAAACCGCCGGTAATAGCCGGCCAATCCAAGAAAACTGCGAACTTCTGCAATGGTGCTGGGCACTGGCCATGACTCAATAGCCACAATCTTCTGGGGATCCACTTCTACTCCTCCTCTGGTGATGATGTGACCCAAGTACGAAATGCGGTCGAGCCAGAACTCGTATTTACTAAACTTGGCATACACCTGGTGCTCCCTGAGAATCTGAAGAACCACACGGAGATGTTGCTCATGCTCCACTTCACTCCTGCTATAAACCAGGATGTCATCCAACAACACAATCACGAACTGATCCAAATAGGGCATGAAGATGTGATTCATGAGGTTCATGAATACTGCCGATGCATTGGTCGCTCCAAAGGGAATAACAAGGAACTTCCAATGCCCATACCTCGATCTGAAAGCTGTCTTTGGGATGTCCTGCTCTCTGACTCTGATCTGGTGATATCCTGAACACAAATCAATCTTCGAGAATACTGATGCCCCTTTGAGTTGATCAAACAAGTCATCGATCCTTGGGAGAGGATATCTGTTCTTGATTGTCACTGAATTCAAGGTACGATAATCAACACATAACCTGGACGTACCATCCTTCTTTTTCACAAGAAGCATCGGGGCTCCCCAAGGCGATCCACTAGCACGAACGAATCCCTTGGCTCGAAGTTCTTCAATCATCTTGTACAAGATTTCTAATTCTGACGGTGCCATTCTGTAGACTCTTTCTGACACTGGGGCTGTTCCGGGAATCAAGTCTATAGTGAACTCGATCTTCCGCTCCGGCGGCATACCTTGGAGCTCTTCTGGGAAAACATCTGGGAACTCATCGACTATCCGGGGCAACTGAACTGCTGCTACTGTCATCCGCAATACTGGAGGAGAAGACTCAACCTCGCCTCGAGAGAAGGAAAATTTTGCTCACCTGGAATGCTAAAAACAACCCTGGCAATGTGGCAGTCTATTCTAGCATACTGGTTCCTCAACCAATCCATCCCTAAGACCACATCATAATCGGCCATTGAGAACTCTATCAATCTAGCGAGAAATTCCTTATCGCTAACTACGATCCGACATGAGGAAAACACCCTATCGACTCCCACAAGTCTGTTATCAGTAAGTATATTGAGCCTTACTGATAATGACTCGGGCTCCAATCCTACCCGTGTCGCGAATCGTGCAAACATAAAAGAATGTGACGCACCAGAATCAAATAAAGCTAAAGCTGGAAATGAGTTGACGAGAATAGTACCTGCCACTACCTCTTCTGGTGCCAATCCTTCCTCTGCGGTCATCACCATAGCCTGACCATGCCCTCGGGGTGTTGGTCCCCTCTGCTGAAATCCTCGCTGCCTATTCTGACTCTGGACTTGGGCTTGTGCATACTGCTGGGGGTTCTGCTGCTGGAATACCTGGACTGAGGCGGCAAGGGCCTCGGCAATAGATACTGCTGCTGCTGCTGGACTGGAACTGGTCCTCTCACCGAAGAGCTAGAAAGGTTGGACGATGATGAACCACCCCTATTCGGGCAGGACCCAACCCTATAGTCTGGTGCTCCACAAGCCAGGCACAATCCTTGCGCCCTGCGACATTTTGCCACCACATGGCCTGGCTTCCCACAATGAGAACATCCCACTATGAAAGACTGCTTATGCTTCTGCTGCTGCTGCTGAGGGTACGTCAGGGTGGAATGCTGGACCGACGTTACTGAGGCCGCCCGCCTCGGAGCTCCAATAGTCAAAGCCCTGGCTGCCGGGGCTGGGGTTGAAGACTGATTCATCTGGCCATGGGATCTCTTCCGACCTCCGGCCCTATCCACAATCCTCTGGGAGGTATACTCATGCCTCCTAGCTGCTCTCAAGACTGCATCAAAAGTCTGATGCTCAAACTGCTCGACTGCCAACAAGATTTCCAAGTAAAGTCTCTACTGGAACCGCTGGGCTCTATCATACTCGGTTGCCACCAAAGTGGGAGCAAACCGACTGAGTCTCGAAAACTCGGCCGCATATCCATCGACCGTCCTGCCCATCTACTTCAGATTGGTGAACCTCGTCTGTAGATCGTACCGAGCTATAGCATCAAAATACTTGGTCTGGAATCTCTTTCTGAATACTGCCCAAGCAATAGGTGCTACTAATCCAATGGCCTGAGCCGCCCACCAGCTGCGTGCAAGATCTAGCAACTGCATGCGCACCACGGCTACCTTTTCATTCTCTGGAGTCCTGGCTGCTTCGAGAATCACCTCAGTATCCTGAAGCCAAGCATCTGCGGCGATAGCATCTTCACTACCGTCAAAGAATGGAGAGTTCAAGCGCTTGAAGCTGTTGGCCGCGCTGTTACCCTGATGACCGCCTCTGGTCAACGCATCTGCCACTGCCTGGTGCAAGGCGTCTCCTCGACGATCTTGAGAAGCTATCAAGGTCCTGACGAGGCCTACCAAAGTGTCATCATCAGGCTCGGCAGGCTGAACTGGCTGGACTGGTGGTTCTTCGTCAGAAGGCACGACCCTGGAGGCTACTCCCGAATGTTGGGCTTGATCTCCGGGTTGCTGCTGATCCGCAGGAAGTGATCCGCCTCGCTGATCGGCAGGTCCAGGAACGATACCGCTGAAGAAGATGACATAGGGAACAATAAGGAAGGACCAAGACAGATCAACGATACAAGCATATGATCAGGACAAGAATCCTGGGATTCAGAAGATACGAGCAGAGATCAAAGGTAAATACTGATTGAGACATCTATTCGGTAAACCCTCACATATCTTGATTTACAAGACCTGCATGGGCCACCACTTAAACCATGTCACACCCCAGAACCAGAATACTGGAGAGCGGGGGCAGACATAGCCAACTACATATATAAAATGGATTTCATCTCGCTATACGGTCACGGCTGTCTAGATACATGAGGGTTTACTACAAGCCAACAGTCTCCTAAGGTCATGAACAAGCCTAGTGTCTCAATCACAAGCAAATAAGTAAATATTACAAGATGTATGATCATTAAATATACAATAATAAGACGTCCCAAATATTACATATTCAGCTGATCATGAAGCTGGTCGTTACAAAATATTAGGACTAGCAAGAGTTTAGTCATACATGATCAACCCTAAGATTTGTTAATCATGTTACAGCCCGTAGGTAGACAGTAAGTAAGTGCAATCGAGCTAAATAGGTGCTCGTCGGCTAAACGCCAGAAAAGAATATTTTTACAATAGAGTGGAAGAGCCAAAAATAACCCACTCTTTGCCAGGGTTCAGTCTAGTGGCCACCATCTGGCTGGAAGGTCGGTGGATCCTCTGGAGCTGCTCCGAAATCTGGCCATACAAAACCAGCTGGGTCAGACCCCAAAAAGATCAAGTACCACAAAGGAGGCTTCCCTTAGGAACTAAAACCAGCAATCAGCACAAAATATAAATAAAGGTAAGAACTGGAAATAATAAAATACATCAGGATGATATACGACGAGATATCCATGGAACTATTCAGAGAACCAGGTTACAACCCGTAAACCAAACAAGGACCGGGGTTGTAACCCTTCGTCTGAACAGAACTTGGAATTCTCACCATTTATCGGTAAAATAAATACAAGCATTCTGGTCATGCAGTAATCAGGATCAGGGAAAGACTAGACTGGTTAGACTCTATCCAATCAATTCACGGCCAAGCAAGAATTACGGCTTGATACTTTTACTAACTAGGGTTGTCACAAGCCTAATTACTAACAAGATGCAGTGAGATTATTCCACAGCCGCAAGCCCTGCAGACCATCCAGGTTACCCGGGTTGAAAGATTAGGATTGAATTCAGGTGGTTACATCGTCCAGGAAATGAATGTACCCTTAGGTAGCTTGAAGGGTGCAACACATGACAGTGTGCTGGAAATGTGCCCTACTCGACGGCAGGCTAAAGATCCCAAGGCGTGCCCAGGTAACGGGATTGCCTGTAGCTGGAGATCTCTTTATGACTAATGTATTAATCTAGTTATTAGCCTTAGTCCATTTCAGTAGGTACTCCTGACCGTGGTACTCAGGAGTCCTCTCCTAGACATGATGCAAGATAGGACTGGATTATTTGTACAAGTACAATCGCCCACGGTGTCCAGGATTAATTATACAGGTCATGTCATGTCATGAGGTAGCCGTCGCAACAGCTGCTCAAGATAATCATGTCAGGTGTACTTGTCAGGAGTACGCCACGATGGACTACTATCATGTCATGTTAGTCATGTCAGGAGTGCAGCACTACGGGTCACTGTCAGGTCATGCTCAATTATTATTTCTAAACATATTAAATAAATTCATGATTATCAAGTTCATGACAAAAGGCATATACGGCTAGGAAGTGATCACATGCGGCTGAAAAGGGAACAACCCATGCGGCTGGATGGGGTCAGGCGCATGCGGCTGATAAAGAAAAAGTCCATGCGGCTAAGAAGGAGTTCGGGTCCATGCGGCTGGGTATAGAAGGAGGCGCATGCGGCCTAGTGGAAGCCCATGCGGCTGGGTCAATCGTGGCTGCTTATGCGACTGATAATGAACTCAGCCTCATACGGCCAAGGGTGCTGATGCATATGCGGCTTGGGAGCAAGGCCTTATGCGGCTAGACAGGTTATACGCCTATGCGGCCAGGATATGAAGGGGGCGCATACGGCTCGGTTAGGAGCTCATGCGGCCAGGTCAGTTCAAGGGCTCATGCGGCTAGTAAGGAGTACAAGTTCATGCGGCCAGGAACGGCAAGGGCGCATATGCGGCTAAGTGGGGAAAAGTCCATGCGGCTGGAAGAACACTTGCCGCATGAAATGTTCATGCGGTCAAGTCAAGTACTGTTCTTCTTCTCCAAATTTCCGAGAAGAAGAACACCAAGAAGCCATGGTCACCAAGCTGCATAGAACCTTCATCCGGAGTCCAAATCCGAACTTCTATAGGTCAAAATGGGGCAGAATGAAATGCTCTACAACATGGAACCATCAAAACTCGAAAATAACAAGATTAAGTAGATCAAAACTCAAGAATTCCAAAAATAAAGTAAACTTAGATCTACAAGAATCTAGCCATGAAAAGTAAAAATGCCAAGTTCTAAAGTAAGTTAAAAAGCTATAAGGAAGAGAATGAAGCAATAAAATTGGAGTTCCTCCATGAAGCAAGTTGCACTTGCCTAGACCTCTCTCTCTTTGGTACGTGAAGGAGTAAATGGAAGAAGAAGAAGAGGTTAATGAAGAGAGAGAAAGAAGAATGGGATAATAAATGGTAGTGGTGGTGGTAGGTAGGGGGTTCACCCTAAGTTCATAATGAACCAATAGCAAACCCAAACCGAACCAAGCCAACCCGAACCAAGATTAACCAAGCCAAACCAAACCAAAGAGAAATGCAAATACAAGATAAAATATATATACGTATTCCAATACGTAATACCAACCACAGGCATTACAGGATCTCAATCCACAAACTTCTTCGAAGATACTTTGAATATATCCATCGCCTTTCGAACTCGTAATTGAAGTCGATCAACTTTATTGACCTCCTTATTTTGGACCCTCGCCTTTCCCTATTTCGGAAGAATGAACGCTCATGCTTGATAAACTATTTGCTTTTTTAATGGGTTGGGCATAGTGATAGTTTTAATAGGAATAATTACTTAAGAAAGGTAGGTTGGATAGGCACATCTACTAAATAGACTGAGAGGATCGGAGTCGCCATGTAGAATTTATACATGCGACTTGACCCTAAAGAAAGACTAGAGGCATATCAAGCTTGATTAGGTGTAGTAAAGAAGGTATGATATAATTTCTTAATCATGATGATTAGAGGGATTGAGAGAACATTTGGCAGGATTTCAGGGTTAGTTATGATTCCGTAACTCAAGCATAATCGTCTACGTGAAAGACTATAGTGGGAAGGACCCAAGAGTCTCGTTATGAATAGAATGATTCAATAAGCTCACCTAGTATTAATTTCCACCTTTACCTAGCAGATAGGCAGAAGAGGGTTAGGCGTACTTGTAGGTATTGTGTAGCTTTCCATAGATAGTGAAGGTAGATTGATAATCGTACTGATAAGAAGATTGATAGATAGTTTACGAAGGCATGGTATAGATTCTAAGAATTGATTAGATGTAGATTGTGATATCCCTATTTTCGTCGATTAGACCTAACTAAAGACTTGAGAATAGAATTGAAATCTTAGCTTAAGTCGACTAGCAGGCAGTAGGTATGCAAAACCTTCATCGGTACAGGATAGTTAGAAATTCTAAACTTCTTGTAGTTAGAATAGTTGGGTTGAACTAAGATACCCTTAGTTGTTACAAATAGGGAGAGTCATAGGAGTACTATAGGTAGGTAGAATAAATAAAAGGGGATCGAAGAGTGTTAGGACCTGGCAGGCTACATTCATCGTATGTAATCCCATGTTGTTAGAAACAACCTTGAGAAAAACTAGGCATAGAATCGAGTAAACTAGTTGGAGATAAGGTATAGATGTTCCAAGGTGACATAAGTTAGGTCACGACTTTAAAGATTAGCTAGCTACATTCCTAGAAAATTGAAGCTATCCTAGGATACCCTGATAGATTGTCTATCTGCTCGTATGAGTTGAGGTTCGTCATCTTCAGATTGATTGATCAACCGAAGTCCAAGAACGTTCTAGTAACTCGAAGTATAAATTGTTGTCGACCGTACTGCTATCCTTCACGTTGTGAATTCTTGTCCTAATCCGGAATCACTATCTCATGATATTACAATGGCCAATCGTTCTACTTATACAATTGGCATAATCTTTATTCCTTTCCTAAGTCGTGACATAATAAAAACAAATATTTTTGTTGTTATACCTCCATATGGTTAATTACCAAATTACCATAGGTACCGATTCTTTCCTACTCGAATTCCCTCGACTTAGTCACCATGACTTGACTCTCCCTGCGCCAAATCGTATTTGACTTCTTCCGAGATTTATTTCCTTTATTCTGACTGAGATAGATTGATGGTAAGCGCCTCTCAAATTTTAGGGTTCCCTTGGATTAGAGAGTGGTTGGAATAAATTGGTTCTAATTGGGCTAAAAAGTAAGTGGTTCATACGCCCACTTTCTAATCAGATCATTTGATGCCCTCTATTGTGACTTTGATATTTAGAGAACAACACTAGTCTTTTCCTTCCAACAAAATTTGTACTCATGGTCTACACAAGTCACTCTATACGTATGACATACATGTCTTACCCAAACACACTTTATTGTGCTCCATTTTAATTACATGCCTAATTTTCACTTAGAACAAATCCAAGATGCCAATCTCATTCCATTTGAGCTTAACCATGCAATATCAACCAATCCCCTCAAACCAATTGAATACCCACGATCCATACATGACCTACAGTACCCAAGGGATTAGAATTCCACCCAAACAAGCCCCCACATGCCTCTTACACAATATCAAAAATCGACTCCCATGTACACTAGACAATATGACTTCAATTATCCATATGCCAACCAAATTATGTCGTATCTTCACATGTAACTCTATAAAATCGGTTCCTGCCCCTACAATATAAATTTTTATCTCTTAGTCTACAAATTTTTCTTTCCATAATTTTTTTTGACCTTATCGTGACCTATGTTATGCGGTGAGCGAAAATCCCTCTGTACCAACTAAACCCAGTTATGTTCGACCAAGAGATTCCCTACTGCCTTATTGAAGCATGACCAATATAGGAGCAAGGTTGAATTGGTAATAACTTTTCTTTATAGAATCTATTGACCCAAAACACTATGGTGATATCTATGCTTCGTTTAGAATTTGTGACTACGGCCAGAAGTACCTAATATTCTCGTACCTCTTCCTAGAAATCGGCCTCCTCAAAAATCTTGTATCTGCAATTTTCACGGTTAACCAAATTCCCTAAGTTGGGTAGAGCCTTGAACTAAGTGTACCTTATATCTTAAGATGTGACTTCAAATAAGGATTCCATTCCTAATCATCTTTCCATCTTTTTTAAAATCGGAGTATGACTTCACATACTTAATTTTCTTTCATATTTAATCTTTTGTTCTTTTACATCAAAAATTCGTTTAGTTTTGAGAACTGATGGGTATCAACTTTAACCACTAATAGAGTTTTTGTAAGTTGGGTAGCGTTAGAGGGAATTAGTAATAATGAGGAGTATCCATGAAGATTCTAAGTCACAGGTGAAGATTTAGAAGGAACCAATCTAAAATCCTCGAGTTGTGTATTATTAAAGCATCTAATGTCATACTTGGAAGCACAAGAATGACATGACAATCGTTTCTCTCATCTGTACGAAAGTCGCCATATGATCGCTATACTTGATTTTTTTTCTTCCATATTGTATTTCATTTTTGAATCGATCATGCATTGACAATTGTGGTACGACAGGACTTCCTTGACTCCTCTAACATCGTTTAGTTATATATCGTGCTTTATTTTTAATTTCGAGGACGAAACTTTTATAAGTTGGGAAAGATATAAACCCCCCTGAATTTCAAATATTTATTATTATTAAATATAATTTAAGTATTTTATTTTATTTAGAAGAATTTTTTTCTATTTTCTAGAATTGGTGTAATTAAAATTGTAGCTTATAAATTGATTACAATTTTTTATATGATTTTTATTTTGTTAGATATTATGTATAACATAATTGTCAAGATAAACCGTATTGTTATTATTCACATATATTTATTTTTATATAAATACTAAAAAGTAAAATTTAAATTATTGGACTATATATATATATATATATATATATATATATATTAAAAAATAAATAAAATATATATATATATATATATTATAAATTATTGGACTATATATATGTATGCATATATATATATATATATATATATATATATATATATATATATAAAGAGAAAAAAAACCAACTGGAGGATTGTCCATTTGAACAGTACTCGTCCCTATCCCGAGTTTCACGCAGAAGAGAGCGCGTTGATCTGAATTGAAATCAACTTATTGAAAAAAATAATCTTGTATCTTTCCTAACTGATTCTCTACAAGATTAGACTAAACCTACCCCAAAAGCCAAATCAAATCCTATCAAAATGTAACTAAAAATTGGATTAAAACCCCGCGTGTAAAGTATCATCGGCTTCGAAAGCCTTTGATAAAACCTACAAAAATTTACTTGAGTCCTAAAACTTAGAGTGCCCCGACGACCTCAGGACTTGGGCGAACCCCTGCGCCTCCTGCACTCATGGCGGATTGTCAAGAATAGCCGCCAACAGAGCACATGGGTGGGTGTACAACAATCCCGACTAGGCCACTTTGCAATGGGTTTTCATCAATATCGTTCGAGTTTATTTCGAACCAATTGCATAGTTTTGAAAACCATCTAACCCTCTTCAATATCTGTCAATTAGATTACTTTGGAACGTACTAATTTCGATTGTAAATCAAGTCCCAAATTTAGAGAGAAAAAAACCAATTTAAGAGAACCCAAAATAAGACAATAACCCGATCCAGACCCCATTTTGGAAGGGAGATTCTAGACAAGTCAGTAGGATTTTCAAAATATATTTTAAAATTTTTGTAGCTAACCTAAACAGCATCAAAATTCTTATTTTTACTTCTGTTTTTCGTTTGTAAATTATCGAGAAATTTATTATCCAATATTCATGAAAAATCAGTTTTATAAAAACCTAAAAACCCAGATACGTTTGCCCCGACAAACCGGGTGACGGGGTCATGAACCAAAAGAATCAGTGTGTATCGACTTTGTCGATGTGTGGCATTCGACAGAACTCGATTTGGTTGCGTGTGTACGACAAAATCGAGACATATTGGTAGAGGTACCCCGTATCGGTCCTTTTCCAAACTAGCCCATAACATTGGGCACGTTCATTGCATCAAGATGAAACTTGAACTACTGGACACTTATCGTTTTTCTGGTCCTGTGAGCCAAGTTTGGTCTGATTCTGAGATGGTAGACCGAAACGTTATTTTGGCAGGCCCACGACCTGATCCAAGGGCAAAATTGTCTACGGCTCACCGAAATCCAAATTTGGACGTACGGTTGAGTTCGTATCGTTAAACCGGACCCGTAAACATATAAATTGATGTCTTTAGAGACTGGAGATTTTGGCATGATTTTCGGTGCAAAGTGGGTCTAACGACGGATACCGATATGATCCGAAATTATGATTTTGCCCTTATGTTCAGAATTAGACTTATAGGTAGGAAATTTTAGACATTTATTTTATTTCAAAAATGTTGGTGATATTTGTTTCAGCATCTGAAGATGTTTGCGGAAGTTCTACCTTCGCTGCTTTTATCGCCTTGACGAGTTCGACTGTAGGATATCATCAAATCATCGCACAAACTCCAGGCAAGATACCTTGTCATTACTGTTTATTTACTTAGAACTTATTTATTATTATTTTATTTTCTATAATATAAAATTATTCTTTTAAATCGGGTTAGATGGAAATTAATATTTAGTTCTATTTTTTGTTATTTATTTATTTATTTCTATGCACATTGACCTAGATTTAAGAGACCATCCTTGTTTGTGCTGCATGTATTGGCCTTGACACTTGTGTGCCACGAAGTCGCGAGTCACATATAGATTTTGGACTTGCGTACCGATCGCAATGTACGTATAAGCCGTCTAATAAGATTAACTGCTAATAGAATTTGCATGAAAAGTATGACTTCGCAGTTAATAGAGGTTAGATGTATTGTAGATACAACATAAATAGGCATGGGGTGCGGAGGACAGTTCCTTAGCATATGAGCCAAGTATGTACTTCCCTTTATAACCCGGAAGCTCTATTAGAGATACGGTATGATATGCCCCTATTGTTACCGATGCCCTCTAACTTTCGAGGAACGTTACGGACGTAGGCCCTTGGTGCCCCCAGAGGAGACTATGCCAATCCCATTATAGCCAGAGTGCCCATGCGTTGGAGGTTTGTTTTTGAATTGCATGTTCACATAAAATGGTTAGACGACCTTATCCGTTTAGGTATTTATACTCTTCTTTATGGTTTGTGTACTTATACTTGATCATGGCTTGGAACAATATTTTGTCGCGAACTAGTATGCCACCACATCTTATCCTTGTTTTGTTATAGGTGTGGTTTACTACTTCAATGATAAAGTACTGAATCATGTTGTCATCCAGATACTACGTCGAATTATGGCATGAAAAAGTATTTCATCCCGAATTTGGGTGCCACCTCCCATCCTTGTTTGGTTATGGGGTGCTGCACTAATTCAAAGGATGGAATATTAGACCATGTTATGATCCAGATTATTGTTAAGCTGTTTACATTCAGTTATATTGCATGTTTTTTTCCTGTACCTTGTTACGTCCCTCCGAGGACCTGGTGATCTCTCCAATGCTTGTTTGACTTCAGGCATGGAGTAGATGTGATGTGTACTACATGAATCAGGTATTGGTAGTAGTATAATTTATCATTTCTTCTTAGCGTTTATTCTCTCTTGTACTTTATATTCCTACTATGATTCTTAATGTTGTTATAGCCTAGTTTTTACAAGCCATATTATTCTTTTTAAGCTTGTTCGAACATGTATGATACATGATGGCCGACTGTATTATATAATGTTTATTCTTGTTATTTATTTATTCTTTATGTGGATTAGGATATAGTGACTAGACATTTTAGACATTGTACTTGACCCCTAGACAGGTTATACGTATTTAAGTTTGGCTGGAGTCCACTTGATACATAGCTGGCATGCTAGCTTACCTTAGTCCTATGTTATTGGGACTGGGGCGTTACAAGTTTTTGTATTCTTAATGAAGATGTCTCTTTGGTTACATTGGATATTGGGCTTTTTGGCTAGTATGGAATGTGGAGTAGAATATTTTGTAGATACGTAGGCTATTTATAAATGGAGTTTAGTAGCATACCAGTTACCAATCCAATCGACCATACATTTTTTTTAGACTCAATAAAGGGTAAAATACAGAATAAAATGTGAAAAATGTCTTGATCAATATCCGCAGCCTTTGTTTGATGAAGACAATAAATGGTAGCAATATGGAAGTAGACATTCTATTTCTGTACCTATAGCTGCATATTATTTGTGTATCGAACGAAGTTTACATTGATTATCAAAACGCAGGTGTAACTATGACCAATGGGCCAACAATTTTTCCCATTACAAACTTTGAGTTTATACAAAATAATATCAAAAATAATAACTTGAAAATTTTATACCTTCTTACTACAATTTCTTGGTTTATTTGGTTTTATAACTCTCTTCTCCCCCTTTGTCATTTATACAAAATGGATGCTCCCCCCGTAAATAGTGCGCATAATCGACAAACAGAGAAACCATAATAATACTAAGAAATATAGTAATGACAAGGCTAACAAATAGAAGTAGAACTAGAATAAACAGCAGTAGTAGTAGCATAAAATGCAAAAATCTACTAAGATAATATGGAAGTCTGAAAGAGACTTAACCATAACTAATACAATGTAGTGCACAATCAAAGTCTAAGATGTACAAAAAATTACTACAAGGTCATTATCATCAGCATCAGTCTCACAGAGACAAAAGTCCAAACAACCCCTTCAGCTAACATCATCACCAGTGTTAGTAGACTGGTTCGAATCAATATAAGCTGCAGTGGGATCAAAATATCTCCGATCCTGATGGTCATGAAATCTGGGTCCATCAAAATATTGATGACATATGAGTGGGATACGAAGGATATGAGTCATAGTCCACTGAATATCAGCAATACCATTCCGTAGGGTCTGTAACTGATAAGTGATATGGTAGTTAGTGTCTCTCTGACGCATACGCTCTGCCTGATAACGCTCATCCTCAATAGTACAACGAGCTTTAAAATGCTCGCTCTAAAGAGTCATCAAGGCATGAAGCTAATCTATTGTGTGGGCAGGGGGACATCAGTAGGAGCCGGATCAGGCTGAGGGACCTTAGCAACAAGTGGAACACCTTCGACACCAACTATAGGAGGAGGATGAGGAAACCTACGAGACCTGTGGAGTTCTGACGGAGTGTCCTCAATGGGACAAGAATCCAGGAGAATGTTATATCTACGAAATATTATAGGAATAATCATAGATAGATAATGTTTTGACCAACCTTCTCATAGTTGACCATAGGTGCCATCATAGTTTTGTAAAGACTGAAAGGAATTCTAAAATGAATGTGATACATCACAGACAATTCCAAATATGTGATCTCATCGGTAGATCCTATTTTTGGTAAGATAGACACCATGATGATCAGATGGAGTTCATAAAAGTGTTTGTTCAAGTACCGTGACATGATCCATCCCAGGGGTCAAGGATTCGGAGCACACATCGCATCCTTAAAGGTTTCTAAGTTCAAGTTAGGACAGAATTGGACTTTGGTGATGTCAACTAGAGCATCTCCAATATTGGAAACCTAGCGCCATTCACTCATATCGTCATCATCAAATTTAATCTCGATTTTACAGACAGAAGCATACATGATGCCATATGAATATTGCAAGTTGCAGTAAAACATGCAAACTATATTGCCATATATAGGGTTGACAACTTCCAAAAATTCATGTAGGCCAATATTCTGGAAAGTCAAGCAATATTCTGGAAATATATTAAAATTTATAGAATTTTCAGGACAAATAACCCTTTTGTGGTAATCATGAAACCAAACAATATATGTCTCTAAGTCTACAAATAAACTAGAATCAAACTCATCCTTATCGAAAGGAGGAGAAGGACTGAAGAGGCTCTCAAGAGGATCATATGATGGGTTCGAATTTGAGGCACCATCTCCTCTTTTTTTCTTCTTAGCAAATCTAGGAGCCATTGAAATTGAAGAATTAACTCAGAAAAATGATGTAAAATGGAAGAGAACACCGAGAGATCTTTAGATCCAAATTTTGAAGAGGAGAAACCCTAGGTTTTGGGAGAAATCTAAGACTAGGGTTTTGAAATTTTAAGAGAAGATCGAAAGAAAGGGGGTGGCCGCTGCTATTCTCAGAAAGAAGATGGAGAAGGTTTTAGTGGAAATGCAACTTAAAAAAAGGAGTGGGCCATCCTTGGTTTTGGGTCTGAAAATAGGAGCACTTAATTCGGTGTGAACTCGGGCAGAGTTCGGTATGCCTGTTTTCTGAGAAGCATAGATTGTTTTATGTTTTAAAAATAGCTTAAAGTATCATTCGTTTGATCTAATAAATCTTTAAAACTTTGGGTTAGCTGTAGGGGCCATATCCCAGCTAGCGCTAGTCGGAAGACTAGTATACTATGTCGCTTTAGGCTATTTACAACTGTATGACAGAAGGACCATTTCGGCTTGTACCCAAAATAACTTTAATTTAAAATATCTTTGAATAATGTCTAAGTATTTTGCTCAACATAAAGAATTATGCTTCCGAGAATTCAAGAATACCAAACTCAGGATGTAGATAGTTGAGTCGGTCTTCAGCCAATAGTTTTATGAATATATCTGCCAACTGATGATATGTTTCTATAAATTCTAACCAGTTATTCCTGTGTTGTTGGTAATTACGTAGAAAGTTATGACATATCTCAATGTGTTTAGTGCGTGAGTGACATACATGGTTCTTCGTCAAATTTATAATGCTAGTGTTGTCACAATATATAGGAATCTTAGTGTAGTACAGATTATAGTCTTCTAGGATTTGCTTTATCCACAAAATTTGTACACAACAATGACCTACAACAATATACCCGGCTTCAGTAGGAGACAATGCAACAAAATTTTGCTTCTTGCTAAACCACGAGACTAATATTTTGTCTAAAAAATGACACATACCGCTGGTACTTCTACGATCTACTTTGACACTAGCAAAATCGGCATCAAAATACCTAATTAGGTCAAATGATGTAGTTTTGGGATACCATAAGCCGACAAGTTTCTTTAAGGTATCGAAAGATACGTTTAACTATGCATAAGTACGATTCCTTAGGGTTAGCTTGATATCTTGTACAGATATAAACGCTAAACATAATTTTGGGTCGTTTAGCAGTTAAATATAATAAACTACCAATCGTACATCGATACTTACGCTAGTCGACTGGTTTGCTACTTTCATCAAGATTAGGTTTGGTTGATATAGCCATAGGAGTCCCGATAGATTTTGCATTGTCGAAGTCAAACTTCTTCAGCAAGTCCTTCGTGTACATAACTTGATTGATGAAGGTTCCATGAGAGTTTTGTTTGATTTGTTGTCCGAGTAAGTAGTTCAACTCTCCCATTATACTCATCTCAAACTCATTCTGCATAAACTTAACAAATTCTTGACATAGATGTTCGTTAGTAGACCAAAATATAATATCTAAAGTACATGTAGGCAACTCTAGAGGGGGGTGAATAGAGTATATGTCGATAATACCCAATTAAAAATAACTTTATTCAAGTTCACCCAACAGAAATAATAATCAGAGTATAAGTGCAGAATATAAATAGAGATCAGAGAAGCATACGCAGACACAACAGTTTTTAACTTGGTTTCCCTCGTGGAAGGCTAGTCTCGGCCTGAGAACTCTAGCTTAGGATTGAAATCCACTATTTATGAAATAGCGTACAACCACGTGCCTTTACTCAGAAGAGCATGCCAACTTCTTACAGATTCACAGATGGCGAGACTTGGAATTGTCCAAGTGACTTCTTTTGGAACTCTTGCGCACAAACTTCTAGTTGACTCGCACTGAGCACCTAGGGGGCTTAGGATGTTTTGTGGCTAGTTAGATGAGAAGAATAAGCTCTTGAATGTATAGGCTATAAAAGAAGAGAAGATTAGAAGATTAGATGATTGAAAAAGAGAGAAATCAAGGTCTATATATACTAGTCACGAGAGGTAGAGTTCGGCCAAAACTCTGTCCCAAATATTCAAATATTTAGCCATTGGACAACTAGCAACCAGCAAACCCTAAAAATTATATCCTAAAATTAAGGTGGCAGAGTTCGGCCCAAACTCTGTCTCCTTGGGGACAGAATGTTCAATGGGTTGTTTTGGATTTGGCAGATTTTTGGACTTTTGTTTGTAGAGCATGTGGTGTAAAGTCTAGGGTTGAGATACTCAGTGCGACTCAACTTACAATAGCCTAGACTCAATAAAAAGTAAAATACAGGCTCATAGAACAAGTAAACAGCAGCATGTCATAGCAATTGTCGATGATGTTCGTCTTGAGCTGATGTGTGGGTTTTGGAGCTTGATGTGTCAAGTTGGATCATAACAGATATCGTCTTGTTAATTATCAAGATTAGGTTGACTGCAATCCAGCTTGGGTCAACAATCTCCCCTATTTTGATAATTGACAAAAATATGATATTTGCATGTTGCAACATTCATAACTGGACACATAGAATAATGATAATAGCTCTCCCGTAGATGAACATGTCGGCTCCCCCTTAAATGGATATGTCCTGAGACAAGTTCTAATCCAAGCAAGCACAACAATATATATTGAAGCTCAAAACATGTCCACACAAATATCATAAGTATTATCAAGTGTTTCCAACGCACAAGAAAATATCACAAGTATTCTCCCCCTTTGTCATTTAGCAAAGTGATAATGTGGCTCCCCCATTAAAAGTAGACAAAGTGAATACATCAATCACACAACATGGAACCACAATCATAGAGAGAAACTACTAGCAGTTATATATCTCATAAAGTGCATAAGTCTGAAGGAAATACAATGCATGAAAATAGAAATACTATATCTCAAAGTTTTTAAATACCACTACATAAATCATAATGAAACTATAGCCTAACATCAGTAGCAGCATCAGCAGGTACTAAACCACGACCATCATGGAGCACGGGATGGACCAGCAGAGTCGGAAGGGTCGCTGGCATAGCGACGAGGGTCAACAAAGGCCGCGTCCGGGTCTCGATACCGCCTGATCCATGTGTCGTCAATACGGTAACCGTCATGATAAGGGTCCTGTACGATATGAAATGACATAGTAGGATGGGTGGCTAGGGTGTACTGGAGGTCATGCAGCGAGTTGCTGATAGCACTCATCTGAAGGGTGGTGCGGTAATCCAACTGAGTCCAGCAGTCGTCTTCCAAATAGAAGCGATCGTACAACATTGCCTGGATGGAGTCAAGAGTAGCAGGAGGCTCGGGCTCAGGAGCATCAGAGTCAGAGGATGCATCAGCAATAGTTCGACGTGCCTTGGACAGAAAGGCAGAGCAGGTAGGAACTGACAGTCATTAAGAAGGATGTTGAAGGCACGAAAAATCTTTGGAAGGTACATGGCATAGACTAAGGATTTTGGTTTTGGTCTCGTACGTATCATCCAATCCATCATTGTGCGAGGAAAGTTGAACGAAAGACAAAAGTGAAGATGATATAAAGCCAATATCTCAAGATATGTTACTTCATCGGTAGATCCCGCTTTGGGCAAGATCGAAGAAAAGATGATCCGATGGAGTTCAAAAAAATAGTTGTTGAGATATTTGGCTCGAAGCTTGCGATGACGTGTGTTAGGAGAACACAACGCATCCTTGAAACCCTCAAGATTGGTTTTACCGAGAAATGGAACTGTCGGGCATCAACAAGTTTTTCCCAAGTGTTTGGTCCCGGAAGGTCAAGGTAATCGGCAAGTTCGAAATCGTCAAAGGATATATCAATACCAGCGACACGAGAATAAATTCTAGTGTTGTCATGAGTTAAATTACAGTAAAACATCTGTATAGCATTGAGATAGACACAAGATGAAGTTGTGACAAGTTCGTCGAGGCATAAATCATGAAAAAGAGCGTCATATGCCAAAAAAATTATGAAGTTTATCGGATAGCCCGGGAACACACTACGTGAGCGAAAGTCCGTGTACCACTCATTGGATGCATCCAATGAGACAAGAATTTGCTCATTGTAGGTGTTGGGATTTAGTGGAGGCGGTGGATTGAACAAAGGATAACTTGGAAGAGGAAGAGGAGGAGGGTTAGATGAAGATGCCCCCTCACTTTTCAGCATGTCCTTTGTATACTTTGACTGGCTGATGAAGACGCCTTGCGAGTATTATTTGATTTGCAGTCCAAGGAAGTAGTTGAGCTCCCCCATCATGCTCATCTCAAACTCGTTCTGCATACCTTTGGCAAAATCTTTGCATAGACCCTCATTTGTAGACCCAAATATGATATCTACATAAATTTGTACTAACAAAACAGTGTCATCAATGGATTTTATGAAAAGTGTAGTGTCAATTTTTTCTTTTGAAAAACTTTTATCAAGAAAGTACTAAGGCGTTCATACCAAGCTCGAGGAGCTTGTTTGAGGCCATAAAGCGCTTTCTTAAGTTTAAAAACATGGTCGAGAAATTTGTGATTTTCAAAACCAGGAGGTTGCTTGACAAAAACTTCATCTTTAATAAAACCATTTAGAAAAGCACTTTTCACATCCATTTGAAAAAGTTTAAAGTTTTAAAAATTTGTAAAGGCGCAAAGCATCCGAATAGATTCAAGTCGTGCAACAGGAGCATACGTTTCATCGTAGTTGATACCCTCCTCTTGGTTGTATCCTTGAGTTACGACACGAGCCTTGTTGCGAGTGACCGAACTGTCCTCATTAACTTTGTTACGAAAAACCCATTTAGTACCAATGATTGAATGATCAGCAGGTCTAGGAACATGTTTCCAAACCTGATTTCGTTCAAATTGGTTGAGTTTTTCTTGTATTGCAGATATCCAAAATTCATCGTTAAAAGCTTCTAAAATATTTTTGTTCAATTTAAGAAATAAAAGCAGTGCTAGCAATAGAGTCTCTCAAAGAAGATGGAGTAGTTACCCCTTTCAATACCTCACCTATTTGTAACACCCAGTTTTCCAAATGAGGGTAATTTTAAAAAAATTTATAATTATAATTATTATTTATTGATATTTATTTATATTATGATTTTTGGTGATTTTTAATATTGTAACCTTGGAGACTGGTTGACCTAGAGCCTAGCCATGTGATTAGGGTACTTTGTTTATCTTTTCTAGTTTGAGGATATTTTTGTCATTTTTGAGGTTATTTGAATTTAATATAATTTATTTGAATTTATGGGAATTTTTAGAATTTAATTTGGAATTGTTTGACTGAAGGTTGACTAGGTTGACTTCTTTGACTGGGTAGACTAACCTAGAAGCTGACCCTAGTTATGTTGGACTTAGTTAGATTATGAAACCCTAGGTTAATTTAAGTTAACCATATTCTAGTTATTAGAATCAATTGGAAATAGGAATTAGAAGAGGGATTTGACTAATGGCTTGTGACTTCACAAGTCATGACTTATGACTTGAGCCCATAGAAGCCCATAGGCCCATACCATAGAACCCTAACCCTAATTCTTGGCTGGCCACATTGATTTTTCCCTCTATTTAATGACTCCTAGAAGTTAGGGCTAGCCTCCTTTGGGAATTTGCAAAGTTTGAAGAAGAGGTAAACCCCTTTCTTCCCCAATCCATAACTCCTTCATTCCACCTCATTTTTCTTCCTAATTTCTTGCAATGGATTATAATTGCTGTGCTCTTTAGGTCCATGGTGAGAAATTTCATAGGAGAAGCAATTTGAAAGAGTTTGGTGGCTTGAGGATCCACTTCCATTTGGGGGTTTTTGATACTTTGCAAACCTATAGGTAATTTTGAATCCCTACCATATAATGCTATTATTTTTGTATATTTAGGAAGCCCTAGGCCTACCCTAGCTGTAGTACTAGCTAACCCTGGAATTCGAGTCCATTACGTGTCCGTATCGGACACGTATCAACCCATGTTTATAGGTGTTTGACGAAATACCCCAAAGGGCATTTTGTTCGAGTTTTC
Source organism: Iris pallida (assembly GCA_029216955.1). NCBI lineage: Eukaryota > Viridiplantae > Streptophyta > Magnoliopsida > Asparagales > Iridaceae > Iris > Iris pallida. Next base: position 788,365 of record JANAVB010006390.1, read on the forward strand.
GAGATGTGATTGAATAGGAAATTAAGTTTTTAGGTCGCTTATAGATTTTTGATGATTTGGACACATTTCGTGTCGTGTTGGGGTCGTACTGGACCCATGGACACGCTCGCGCGCGTGCGAGCTGCACTGTCCTGCTGCTAGGGGTCCAGTGCTTCGTGGATACAGCGATTGGACTCGTGCCACTTGGCACAGACCAAGGGGCAATGACTGTCAGGTCATCCCTTGAGTCTGGAGTCCAGTGGTGTCGTGTCGGACACGAGTTTTGCTCTGTACGGGTTTTACACTGATGGTTCATTCTCTTTTTTCGGTTCGGATATGGCCTTGTAAGTCGGACACGATGACACGTGGACCCGTGTCAGGCTATGTTAGACCTAGAGCTATACTAGGCGAACCCACATGTGTGATCACGAGTCTTAATTCGTATCGTGTCGTGTCCACGAACATGGTGAACACGTGCACGAGGATTGGTTCAGTGTATTATTTTTCCACTGTTTGATTTCAGTTTCAAATGTTTAAATTGTGTTTTAAATTGTTAATTAGGTCCTAAATATCATGTATAATCTATATTAGATTAAGTCTACATGTTACTTGGGTTGTTGATGTGATATGTGATTCAAATTGGGTCAATTTCAGATTCGATTATGGCATGTTAACTGATGCATAGCTGATACTTGGTTTTTCCCCATTTCCTAAACATTAATTCCCAGTTTTTAGTGATGTTTTCTCACTGTTAATGTCCCCCACATGATTGGTTGTCCATGTTAGCCTAATATTGTAATTCGAATTAGCTTTTTGGTTTGTGAATGTGAATTAGACAATTGTGTTGGATTTAGAAATTGTTAATAACTGAGGATTGATATCCTGAGTTTATTTTCCAGATTCTCTTTAGTGTAGTGCACTATTTTCCTGAACTGTTCTCTTAACATGCCGCTGATTTCAATGCTTCAATTCATATTCATTAGGCTTTGAGTAGAATGGGATCGAATTATAAAAATCTGAGATTGCCTTCCTTAGCTAAACATGAGATGATTCTTTCCCTGTTTCCCTATTGGCATTGTACAGTATGAACTGGAAATTGGTTCCTTTCCTTTTCCTGTAAACTAGTTTGAATGTTACTTCTTTTTTTTTATATACTGTATTGCTCTTAATACCCGAGTTTGTTTCCCTATTGAACTAGCCACATGATTCCTTAAACTAAATATTGAATGTTAATTCTCTGTGCATTGCATTGGTTTTATTTTGCTAAGAGGATTCGAATTGGTGTGGGTTGATTTATATGCTCACTGTCAATCCCCATTAAGCTGAGAGTTGATTTTCTTGTTTTGAATACCTGTGGTTGATTCCTAATCACCTTGCTACAACTGTCATTTCATTCCTTAATAACCTGTCATGTGATTCTTATTACTACTTTATTGATTTCCTAAGTTTGGGCACACATTTCATTGATTTTGGTTTCCTGGGAACACGCTACAGTTCACTCACACATTTCACTGAAGTATGTTTCACTCATTCACACAGATTTCTGGGTTTAAACTTGGTTTTACTGTTTTTTTGGTTGATTTTGAAAACTGAAATTTGTATGAATGTATTATATATATATGGACATATATTAACTGATATTGAATCTGAGAATTACCTTGTGTAAAACCTGGAAAAAAGCTTGAAACCTGAGAGCAAATGCCACATTTTATTCTTAAAACTGTCACCTTGAACACACCATGCTATCCTGAGATTAGTTGGATTGATATGTTGTAGATTTTACATTACATGCTTGCTGTTGATGTAGGTCAGTATTACACTGCTGTAAAGTGTTAGAGCCATGCTAGGATTTATACATGCTAAGCCTATATAGATGCATGTAGATGATAGAAGAAATGCTAAGTTAACTTGCATGATTGGGCTTGTTGGAAGAGCTTGATTTGGTATTTCAGTTTCTGAAACGGTGGACTGTCATTGATTCCTGAGACTCTTGCATTGTATGAAACTGAGTTTGACACATAGGATTGAACTGCATGCTAACACATACTCTAGTCTCTCCTCACAGCCTTCAAATCTCTCATGCCCCCAACACACACATGTTACACACCTATGTTTCCTGTTTTCACATTAACACACACCATCAAAATCTGAGATTGTGGACACCTACCTAAGCCATGTACTGTTACTTGATCCTTCACATATTAATACATACATTGCATATCCTGCCTACATTTAGTTATAGACATCCTGCCATCAAACTTGCAATACACTACATGTCCTGAATCATAAGTTCACTCCCATGTATCCATGCTAACACACACACCATGCCATACACTAACTTTCCATATGACACTCACTACCCTATATAACGCTCTCATATGACACATTCACATTGACATAGTTTCTCTCACAAATAACTCTCCACACACAAATGAACACCACACATGTATCAATGTAACACCCTCACTCATAACACTCATGACTCTCTCTCACACAATCACACATGTATCCCTCAGAGATTTCCTATTGATATATACATATATGAGAATATAGATATATATATGTAATATATAGGTGGCATATTATATATAGGCCTAGTATTGTATGTTAGTATATGCAAGTATGTTCACACTAGCTCATTGATATGTGCCTATGAATGCCTAATATATATATAGTTGATTGCCTAAATGTATATCTAGTATATGAAATATATGAGTTATATATAATAAAAATTATGTGATTGATGGCTTGTATAGCCCTGTTATTGGTGTGTGATTTCTAGATTAGGCTTGGTTAGGCCTAGTGAGACTTATCAGACTTGTTGAGTTAAGTTTGACTAGTGTAGTTGACTGGAGTTGACCAAGTGTTGACTTAGTCTAGTTTGACCTAGACAGCATGCAGATGCATTATAGATTACTATTATCATCTCCTCTATACATCTTGACTTGTGTTGCTCTAACTAGGAGTCAGGTACCTCATCTCGGACAGTACATTTATTTTAGACATTCAGATACGAGGCGAGTACATTCTCTGATCATTTCATATCCTGCTCAGAATTATTTTCTTGCATTAAATTACTTTACTTGATACTGTCACGTTGGTTATACGGATTAGTACTATATGGATCCTTTTTTGAGATGTTATCCCTTCTGGGAGCATCGGGTACTCTATGTTCTGTGCGTTTTACTTACATGGCATATCACTATGCTTCTTTGGTTTTTTGATCACTTGTGACATATACTTTTATGCTCACAGAGTCTTCTTTGAATCCTTATCCCATTTATTAGGTTTCCCAGAATCCTTATTTATGGGACTACTATGTACCATCCTTCGGGGGCTGTTACATAGAATCATAACATAACCTGGTTGGATCCTTGTGTACTGATTGGAGGTACGGAGGAGTATAAATAGCCGTGTGAACAATTCCAAAGTAGAATAGCCATGTACGCCTCTTTAGTATAGCCATGTACAAATCAAGCCGTTCACATGTCAACTTTGTACTCTAAATCACTAGTCACTGGTAGCTCTTTACTTATAGTAGATACTTCTATTACAGTTCTCTCTCTCTGTTTACATACTACATTTTTTCAGTATCTATATCTTACTTTACTGCATGATTATATTTTCTAACCTGCTATGAACTGTTGAGATGTATTGTGCTCGCTCCTGTTCTGACTGGACCTGTTGAAAATATTACAGAGGACATGAGGAGGCCTGTACGGATACCTTTTGTAGGACAGCTCTAGCTGACGACTTTACCCTACTGCCTAGACTAGCTTAGTGAGGCTTTATCTTACTTATGTTGTCTTGAGACTAGTAGTGAGACTTTATTTCTGTCTTTGAGATTTGGATTGTATATATTCTTTCATATTCAGTAGTTGAGACCTTGTACTCTGGATATCTGCTGAGATGTTATCTTAGACTTTTGATCATCTGTATTTTCCTTGAGTTCCTTATCATATCGTGCTTCTTCTTTCTTAGTTGTGATTGAGTTTACTTTCTGCTATGTCACCCCCACTCGGGGAGTATAAACTGTTTAGCCTTATACTGTTAGATGCCTTGAGACCTAGGACAGCGTTCTACCGCCGACCCTACGGCGTAGGTTGGGCGCTATTACGTACTCGTACCATCACGGTGGGTGTGGGTCGTGACACATTTTTAGTGATGGCCCATGCAGGTCGAGTTTGTGTAGTGGTATTTGAACTATAGTATCACTACAGCCTGCAGTAGGATTAGAATATATTTTTGAAGGTACTCAATCACAGTTAGAATTTCTTGAGAGATTCCTGGGACGACCCTTGAGAATCTTATTTAAACTTCAATTTGAATCATTTCCCTTGTTTTGTTGCTCTCACTCCTTGATTACTGAATTTGATTTTGTTGGATCGTTGTTGATTTTGATTTTTCTATCGAGATGAATTTTAAGGCCTGAGTTAGGATATTTTTCTGATAACATATGTTGACGGGAATACAGGGATGGTAAAACATCTACTTGATTATGGAGCTTGTAGTTTATCGCAGCCATATTAGCTGGCATGGCGAAAATATAGAGACCTGACTTTGGATGTACGTATCTTGGTTATGAGATTTAGAATTTCTTGCAGCTATACTAGTCGGCATAGCGAGATTTCCAGACGACATGATTGTAGAGGTGCATACCCTAGTTATGGAATCTGTCGTTTATCGCAGCCTTGCTTACTGGCATGGCGAGGACTCTGAGTAACATGATTTTGGACAGACGCATATGATTATCAGATTATATCCTGAGAAGGTTTTTAAACATATCATCTCTATCGTACCCTTCTGTTATTATAAATTGTTTTCCATCATCAAATAATTTAGGAGTAGGGATTTTTAGCTTTATAGAGCTTATACATATGTAGTTCTTTCTTAGTATGACAATTTGATGACTTGTGATTAGGCCCTTATCTTAGGAATGATAGTATAGCCTGGCTTTAAAATAGTGATTCTTGTAGCTGGTTCTCCTTTGTTTATATTTACCAGTTTTTATATGGAATGATAGACTGCCTTACAGCCTTGATGATTGATTTTTTTTTCTTTTTTCTATCAGTATGGCACCCATGACCCGAGCCCGTCGCCTGAGAGCTACAGCTACTGAGAGTGTGCTTCCACCTCCTATTATTCAGAAGGAAGTGATCCCTCTATCTGAACAGGGGGTGGTGGCACCTCCTGCCATTGAGGAGATAGTGGTAGCCTCGCCAGAGAGTCTTCATTTATCTTCTATCGTTCAGGAGAGAGCTGCGGATTTGCCTGAGACCGAGAGCCTTTCCCTACCCCCTGTGAGGGTACTCCATACTGTACCACCCAGAGGTTTGTTACTCGATGCAGCCCAGGTGTTTGGATATTTCCAAGAAAGGTTGATGGAGTCACAAAGAGTTCATGAGGAGGCCATGAGGGTACAAATCTATAGGTTGCTACGTCTGCAGGACTCTGTGCTTCCAGGAGGAGAGCCTAGCTCCAAGAGGGCGAGGAGCAGTACCCAGTCCTATCCCGAGTTTGAGGAGTACCCATATATCCAGCCTATATCATCATACCCAGCCCAGTCTCCTGTCCAGCAGAGGCTAGCTGAGCCAGAGCCTATCTATGCCTACTGTAAGAAGTCTGGACACAAGTAGAATAACTGTAGAAAGAGACTAGGATTGTACCTATTCTGTGGGTCTGCTGCACACTGGATGCAACACTGTCCTGATATACCTACCCCAACCAGGGCCCTGCTTCCAGGAGGGAGTTCTAGTTCTCAGACCTAGCTGGAGGTGAGTTTTGACCTAACCTTAGTATCCCTTTTGAGAATATTTGAAGCATCCCTTGCTTGTATGTTTTAATACCTTATGATTGCCTAGTACTATAGCATGTGGTGTAACTAGATGAGACCCCAGACTGATATTACATGCCATGACCCCATAGGTTACCCTTTCCAACTGTATGATTCAAGTAGGTTTCTTAGACTATGATTGCTGGAGGCTTAACCTAGAAGGGATGCGACCATCTTAATTTCGAGGACGAAATTTTTCTAAGGTGGGTAGGATTGTAACACCCAGTTTTCCAAATGAGGGTAATTTTAAAAAAATTTGAAATTATAATTATTATTTATTTATATTTATTTATATTATGATTTTTGGTAATTTTTTAATACTGTAACCTTAGAGACTGGTTGACCTAGATCCTAGCCATGTGATTAGGGCACTTGGTTTATCTTTTCTAGTTTGAGGGTATTTTTGTCATTTTTGAGGTTATTTGAATTTAATATAATTTATTTGAATTTATGGGAATTTTTAGAATTTAATTTGGAATTGTTTGACTGAAGGTTGACTAGGTTGACTTTGATTAGCTTTGACAGGGTAGACTAACCTAGAAGCTAACCCTAGTTAAGTTGGACTTGGTTAGATTATGAAACCCTAGGTTAATTTAAGTTAACCATATTCTAGTTATTAGAATCAATTGGAAATAGGAATTAGAATAGGGATTTGACTAATGGCTTGTGACTTCACAAGTCATGACTTGCGACTTGAGCCCATAGAAGCCCATAGGCCCATACCATGGAACCCTAACCCTAATTCTTGGCTGGCCACATTGATTTTTCCTTCTATTTAATGACTCCTAGAAGTTAGGGCTAGCCTCCTTTAGGAATTTGCAAAGTTTGAAGAAGAGGTAAACCCCTTTCTTCCCCAATCCATAACTCCTTCATTCCAACTCCTTTTTCTTCCTAATTTCTTGCAATGGATTATAATTGTTGTGCTCTTTATATCCACGGTGAGAAATTTCAGAGGAGAAGCAATTTGAAAGAGTTTGGTGGCTTGAGGATCCACTTCTATTTGGAGGTTTTTGATACTTTGCAAACCTATAGGTAATTTCGAGTCCCTACCATATAATACTGTTATTTTTGCATATTTAGGAAGCCCTAGGCCTACCCTAGCTGTAGGACTAGCTAACCCTATAATTCGAGTCCATTACGTGTCCGTATCGGACACGTATAAACCCATGTTTATAGGTGTTTGACGAAATGCCCCAAAGGGCATTTCGTTCGAGTTTTCGAGATGTGATTGAATAGGTAATTAAGTTTTTAGGTCGCTTACGGGTTTCTGATGATTTGGACACATTTTGTGTCGTGTCGGGGTCGTACTGGACCCGTGGACACGCCCGCGTGCGTGCGAGCTGCACTGCCCTGCTGCTAGGGGTCCACTGCTTCGCGGACACAGCAATTGGACTCGTGCCACTTGGCACAGACCAAAGGGCAATGACTGTCAGGTCACCCCTTTAGTCTGGAGTCCAGTGGTGTCGTGTCGGACACGAGTTTTGCTCTGCACGGGTTTTACACTGATGGTTTATTCTCTTTTTTCGGTTCGAATACGGCCTTGTAAGTCGGACACGATGACACGTGGACCCGTGTCAGGCTGTGTCAGACCTAGAGCTATACTAGGCGAACCCACATGTGTGATCACGAGTCTTGATTCGTGTCGTATCGTGTCCACGAACACGGTGAACACGTGCACGAGGATTGGTTCAGTGTATTATTTGTCTACTGTTTGATTTCAGTTTCAAATGTTTAAATTGTGTTTTAAATTGTTAATTAGGCCCTAAATATCATGTATAATCTATATTAGATTAAGTCTACATGTTAGTTGGGTTGTTGATGTGATATGTGATTCAAATTGGGTTAATTTCAGATTCGATTATTGCATGTTAACTGATACATAGCTGATACTTGGTTTTTCCCCATTTCCTAAACATTAATTCCCAGTTTTTAGTGATATTTTCTCACTGTTAATGTCCCCCACCTGATTGGTTGTCCATGTTAGCCTATTATTGCAATTCGAATTGGCTTTTTGGTTTGTGAATGTGAATTAGACAATTGTTTTGGATTTAGAAATTGTTAATAACTGAGGATTGATATCCTGAGTTTATTTTCCAGATTCTCCTTAGTGTAGTGCACTATTTTCCTGAACTGTTCTCTTAACATGCCACTGATTTCAATGCTTCAATTCATATTCATTAGACTTTGAGTAGAATGGGATCAAATTATAAAAATCTGAGATTGCCTTCCTTAGCTAAACCTGAGATGATTCTTTCCCTGTTTCTCTATTGGCATTGTACAGTATGAACTGGAAATTGGTTCCTTTCCTTTTCCTGTAAACTAGTTTGAATGTTACTTCTTTTTTTATATACTGTATTGCTCTTAATACCCGAGTTTGTTTCCCTATTGAACTAGCCACATGATTCCTTAAACTAAATATTGAATGTTAATTCTCTGTGCATTGCATTGGTTTTGTTTTGCTAAGAGGATTCGAATTGGTGTGGGTTGATTTATATGCTCACTTTCAATCCCCATTAAGCTGAGAGTTGATTTTCTTGTTTTGAATACCTGTGATTGATTCCTAATCACCTTGCTACAACTGTCATTTCATTCCTTAATAACCTGTCATGTGATTCTTATTACTACTCTACTGATTTCCTAAGTTTGGGCACACATTTCATTGATTTCGGTTTCCTGGGAACACCCTACAGTTCACTCACACATTTCACTGAAGTATGTTTCACTCATTCACACTGATTTCTGGGTTTAAACTTGGTTTTACTGTTTTTTTTGGTTGATTTTAAAAACTAAAATTTGTATGAATGTATTATATATATATGGACATATATTAACTGATATTGAATCTGAGAATTACCTTGTGCAAAACCTGGAAACAAGTCTGGAACCTGAGAGCAAATGCCCCATTTCATTCTTAAAACTGTCACCTTGAACACACCATGATATCCTGAGATTAGTTGGATTGATATGTTGCGGATTTTACATTACATGCTTGTTGTTGATGTAGGTCAGTATTACACTGCTGTAAAATGTTAGAGCCATGCTAGGATTTATACATGCTAAGCCTATATAGATGCATGTAGATGATAGAAGAAATGCTAAGTTAACTTGCATGATTGGGCTTGTTGGAAGAGCTTGATTTGGTATTTCAGTTTCTGAAACGGTGGACTGTCATTGATTTCTGAGACTCTTGCATTGTATGAAACTGAGTTTGACACATAGGATTGAACTACATGCTAACACATACTCTAGTCTCTCCTCACAGCCCTCAAATCTCTTATGCCCCCAACACACACATGTTACACACATATGTTTCCTGTTTTCACATTATCACACACCATCAAAATATGAGATTGTGGACACCTACCTAAGCCATGTACTGTCACTTTATCCTTCACATATTAATACATACATTGCATATCCTGCCTACATTTAGTTATAGACATCCTGCCATCAAACTTGCAATACACTACATGTCCTGAATCATAAGTTCACTCCCATGTACCCATGCTAACACACACACCATGCCATACACTAACTTTCCATATGACACTCACTACCCTATTTAACACTCTCATATGACACATTCACATTGACACATTTCCTCTCACAAATAACTCTCCACACACAAATGGACACCACACATGTACCAATGTAACACCCTCACTCATAACACTCATGACTCTCTCTCACACAATCACACATGTTGTAGGACCGTTGAGCACCTCTAGAGGGGGGGTGAATAGAGTGTGTGCGTGTGCAGCAGAAAATAATCACCAATAAAAAAACTTTAAGCAATAACTATGGCAGTAAATAAATCCAGTAAAGTAAGAGTCAAGAATTCAAACTCAGTGACACAGCGATGTATACTGGTATCCCTCTGAGAGGACTAATCCAGTCTCGAGTACTCTTGCTCGATGTTAATCCACTATGACACAAGCTTTAACTGAGTGCTTGTAACTCTTACAACACCGTGCTTGGTGACAAGTGCACGACCGACTTCACAACACCGTGCTTGGTGACGAGCGCACGACTGGCTCCAGAAGGCAATTGGAAAACTGGAACGTTTTCTGAATACAACCTTCGATACAACTCTTCAACACCAAACTCTAGATTAAACAGAAACTGTACTGGCTTGGCTAAGAGTCGTAAAGGCTTAGATATGAAAGTAAAAGCTCAGAACACTTTAGATAGAGAAGAGAAGAGATAAAATTGGATTGTTGAAATGAATGGTAATCTCAACTCTATTTATAGTGTTTTTGGGGAACCGAACTCGGGCAGAGTTCGGGCAGAGTTCGGATGCTAGGATTTCGCATACGAACGTTGGATGCAGATTTGGTGGGAACTAAAATTCAAATAACCTAGACCGAACTCGGACCGAACTCGGACCGAACTCGGTCAGAGTTCTGTCAGAGTTCTGCTGGTTCAGAACAGTAAGGAATAAACCAAATTTGCATAGGTTTTGGGCCTTTTGGAATTGTGGATTTTTGGGATACGTAGGTAGGCTTATTTTTGTTTGTGGACTGAGAAAAACCTAAGCCAGTACCGATCCGATCAATCTCACATTTTTCCTAGACTCAATAAAAAGAAAAATACAGAATAAATATGAAAACTAATAGCCCTTTTGATGACGTCTTTCTCCTGACATAGAAGACGCATTTTCCCGGGTAGCGGAACCCCCGATGCGAGGCCCCGGATAGGTCGTTAGGCGGTTCAGAGAAATCTTCTTGTACAACGCCGTCTTTGGCCCATCAATAATTCTCTATTGCATATGTCCTGCTTTGTCAAGGCTTGATCATGCTTACTGCATGTCTACAAATATATGTTAGACGAAACATAACAATATGATGCAGTATGATACAATCATAACAATATGACATAGAATATTTAGGACAATGCTAAGTATAAGTAGCAACATGATAGGGATTACATGAATATTAGTGACGTCATTATGTTAAACTTAATTGATTAGCCATATTCAAAAACATGATATAATCATTGGGCTAACACATGTATCCCTCAGAGATTTCCTATTGATATATATATATATATATGAGAATATAGATATATATGTAATATATAGGTGGCATATTATATATAGGCCTAGTATTGTATGCTAGTATATGCAAGTATGTTCACACTAGCTCATTGTTATGTGCCTGTGAATGCCTAATGTATATATAGTTGATTGCCTAAATGTATATCTAGTATATGAAATATATGAGTTATATATAATATAAATTATGTGATTGATGGCTTGTATAGCCCTGTGATTGGTGTGTGATTGCTAGACTAGGCTTGGTTAGGCTTAGTGAGACTTATCCGACTTGTTGAGTTAAGTTTGACCTAGTTTGACTAGTGTGGTTGACTGGAGTTGACCAAGTGTTGACTTAGTCTAGTTCGACCTAGACAGCATGCAGATGCATTATAGATTACTATTATCATCCTCTGTATACATCTTGACTTGTGTTGCTCTAACTAGGAGTCAGGTACCTCATCTCGGATAGTACATTTATTTCAAACATTCAGATACGAGGCGAGTACATTCTCTGATCATTTCATATCCTGCTTAGAAATATTTTCCTGTATTAAATTACTTTACTTGATACTGTCATGTTGGTCACACGGATTAGTATTATATGGATCCCTTCTTGAGATGTTATCCCTTTAGGGAGCATCGGGTACTCTATGTTCTGTGCGTTTCACTTACATGGCGTATCACTATGCTTCTTTGGTTCTTTGATCACTTGTGACATATACTCTTATGATCACATAGTCTTCTTTGAATCCTTATCCCATTTATTGGGTTTTCCAGAATTCCTATTTATGGGACTACTATGTACCACCCTTCGGGGGCCGTTACATAGAATCATAACCTAACCTGGTTGGATCCTTGTGTACTGATTGGGGGTACGGGAGAGTATAAATAGCTATATGAACAATTCCAAAGTAGAATAGCCATGTACGCCTCTTTAGTATAGCCATGTGCAAATCAAGCCGTTCACATATCGACTTTGTACTCTAAATCACTAGTCACTGGTAGCTCTTTACTTATAGTAGATACTTCTATTACAGTTCTCTCTCTCTGTTTACATACTGCATTTCTTCAGTATCTATATCTTACTTTACTGCATGATTATATTTTCTAACCTACTATGAACTGTTGAGATGTATTGTGCTCGCTCCTGTCCTGACTGGACCTGTTAAAAATATTACAGAGGACATGAGGAGGCCTGTGCGGATACCTTTTGCAGGACAGCTCTAGCTGACGACTTTACCCTACTGCCTAGACTAGCTTAGTTAGGCTTTATCTTACTTATGTTGTCTTGAGACTAGTAGTGAGACTTTATTTCTGTCTTTGAGATTTGGGTTGTATATATTCTTTCATATTCAGTAGCTGAGACCTTGTACTCTGGATATCTGCTGAGATGTTATCTTAAACTTTTGATCATCTGTATTTTTCTTGAGTTCCTTATCATATCGTGCTTCTTCTTCTTTAGTTGTGATTTAGTTTACTTTCTGCTATGTCACCCCCACTCGGGGAGTATAAACTGTTTAGCCTTATACTGTTAGATGCCTTGAGACCTAGGACAGCGTTCTACCGCCGACACTGCGGCGTAGGCTGGTGTAGCTTCCCTTCCCGGAAAATTTTGAGTTATTTTTTATATATTATTTATTTAGTTTAAATGGAGATTTTAGAATTTTATAAATGTTTATTTAGTTAACTATTACGGCAGGTAATTTTAGCTATTGTTGAGATTTGAAGTACAAGGTGACTAGGAATCGTGGCACGGATAGTACAGTGGCGTGCTTTGACTAGTGTTTAGCCATAGTAGGGGAAAGCCGAGCCATAGTGATGTCCTAAGTAGGAAAACCAAACCAAGTTACGACTTAACCACTATAGATAATTAAATTGTTATTTATTAAGATTATTGGACTTTTAATTGACCTGGTCGTACCAACTTTGCCGAACTAGGCCTGAACCGAATCCAAGCCTTTATAGGTGTGTAGTAAGACCAAAGATGACCATGTAGGCATATTTATGTGTGTACAAAGAGTTCCTAAATTATTTTGGGTATTGATGTATATTTTTTTAATTATTTGGATATTTGTACAAAAGTTGGCATTTTATTACAAAATATTGTTTTACAATATTTGTACAATTTTCTGGACCCGGATAAAGGTGAATAGTATGGATTCACCAAACCACCATTTAATTATTTTAAGTATTATTTATTATTTTTGGTGATTAAATAAATATATTTATTACTATTAGATATTAATATTATTGGTTAATTGAGTATATATATATATATATATATATATATATATATATATATATATATATATATATATATATATATATATATATATATATATATAATATGTGTGTAAGTGTATGTGAATATGAATATATAAATTATATATGTGTATGAATGTATATAAATAAATATTATATATTGAGTATGTGTACGTATATATATACATATAAATATATGTATATGTATATGTGAATGTATATGTAAATATATAAATATATATATGCGTATATGTGTACATTTGTATGTATATATAAATAAATTATAAATGTGTGTATGTATATATAGTATATATATTATATACAAAGTGTATATGTGTATGGGTGTATATATATAAATATAGGTATATGTAAATATATACATATATATATAGATTTATATATATAAAGGGAAAAGGAAAAGGAGAGCCCAGGCCCTAGCCTCCCCACAAGCCCTGGGCCCATAGCCCCGATCACCCCAGCCCAAACCGAGCAGCTGAGCCATGCTCAGCCCTCCTTGCACAGGAGTTCCCCAACCAGACCCAGGGCTGACAGCCAAATATATATTCAATCGATATATACTGAGAACATGAAAGGATCGAGAACAGAGCACATTAAAACTCTCTAAACCCTAACCGACTCAACGCCGCAACTTCCCAATGACCCCTAGCCGGAGTCAGACCCTAGGCGCGCCGCCCTGGGCCGTCGTCGGCCGCCGGCAGCGTGGCCGAGCGTGCGTAGTAAGCGCAAAAATCACGACAGCAAGTAGCAGTAGCAGCAGTGCGTCGGCCCTACTTCGCCGCAATTTTCCTCCGCAGACGGGCAACGAGTCTCCGAGCCGTTTGTTCAGGTACATCCCCAACCTATCCACCTATGATTCCTAATAGTTAGTTTGAAGTAAATCAAAGGACGGTTCGAGATAGATCGGCTCGAAATCATCAGAAAAACTGTCCCGAAACAGGACATTAGCACAGTCCAGACACTCAACTTGGAAGGCAATTTCTCGCCAATCCATAGACCGAATTCAAAAACCATCTAAACAGACTTCTAGACAACATAATTGAGATGGAGACCCTATTTTTAGTTTGATTTCTAGTTGGTTATTTTTCTGTTAAAAGTCATTTAAAAAATCAGGAAAAACTTGGCAAAAACTGTTTTAAAAACTAGAAATTCATCCACACGATGTGCGTCCCGCCAATCCGGGCGACATGGTCGTGAACCGAAGGCATCGAAAGGTGCGTAACGGCTTCGTGGTCGTGTGGGCTTTGACGGAATTCAAATTGGTCGCGTGTGCGCGACGAATTTGATACGTATCCGTCGAAATTCACCGTATCGTGCACTTTGCAAATTTCTTAATTACTTTGTGCACGCTCGTCAGATCGAGACAAAACTTGCGCCATCAGGACGGTATCATTTTTCTGGTCTTGTATGCCAACTTTGGTCCGATTCTAAGACAGTTGATAAAATCGTCGTATCGCGGGCCCCCCCGGTCCGACTCAACGGGTGATTTTGTGCACGGCCCGCCGGAACCCAACTTTGGAACTACGGTTGGGTTCATATCGGAAAACCGGATCCGTAGACATGTAGTTTGACGACTTTAGAGACCATTGACCCTGGCACGCTTTTCGGTACAAAGCGGGTGCAACGGCGGACACCTTTTTGGCCCGAAATTACCGTTTTGCCCCTGTGTCCAGAATTGGACTTAAGGACAGGAAATTCCAGCTAATTTGACTATTCTGAGAACGTTGGTAATGTTTGTTTCAGCTTTCGAAGACAGTTGTGATGACTTGGACTGTATGGCTTACCAGTTGACATTATTTTATTGGTTCTTCGTGCTGCCACCAGGCAAGTATACCTTGCCTTCCTCTACAATTTTATTTACATGCATTTTCTTTTATTTTACAGTCTTTGGATTATTTATGGACATGTGCTTTTCGTGTTATTTTCTGTAGAGTTGTTCTTGTTGCATATAGCCGTGTCCATGTTTGGCCTTGTGTTTGGAGTTGTTCTCGTTAGTACCTTTCTTGAGTCGTGTCATAGAATGAGTACGTGTAAGTGAACTGCTAAATCCTTGACATTGTGTCCTTGGCACCAGAGAGTCCACACTCGGGACAAGGGTGTTTTTCTTGATCTGTTTACATCCGTGAGTCCACACTCGGGACTAGGATGTCAATTATTTGCACCAGAGAGTCCACGCTCGGGACGCGGGTGTAGACTTGACTTGACTTGACTTGCACCAGAGAGTCCACGCTCGGGACGAGGGTGTTTACATCAGAGAGTCCACACACGGGACAAGGATGTAGTATTTGCACCAGAGAGTCCACACTCGGGACGAGGGTGCCTTGCCGTGAACTAACCAGAGAGTCCACACTCGGGACGAGGGTTAGTACTAACCAGAGAGTCCTCACTCGGGACGAGGGTTAGTGTTTAGTTCAAACCCGTGAGTCCACACTTGGGATGAGGGTTTGGTTTCTTCCATTGATCTCGTGATTATCGTTCATCCGGCAGTTTATTTATACGTAGTTGTTCTGGTGTTCGTGTGTTCGAGTTTGTGTTCGTGTTTGTAGTAATTGTCATGTTCCTGTTTCTTCTTATTTATTTTCTCCTGCATGATAAAACTGTTAGATAGGCATGTATATTATGTATCTTGCTATGTCCTCTGAGGACCTGATGATCTCCTCTGTTTTAGCGGTTGCATGGAGTTAGCTAGTAGTTCTGGATGGCGGAGGATTTGCGGTTCTTGCGGGATTCAGGTATCATTATGGTGTTTATTATCCACTCATGCTTTCATACCTTATCATGAGATATTCTGTTTCTTGATTCTGTTTTAGACTCTTGTTATTTCCTTTAGAGTCTTATCGAACATATATGCTAGTGGGCTGCAGACCACGACCCATAGTGTTCATTCATGTTTCATATCCTTATTGTGGATTGAGATATAGATTTGTTTGCCATGAGTTGGCAGTATACCATAGCCTTGACAGCATGTACGTATTCGAGTCGGGCTGGAGTCCGCTTGATGCGTAGCTGGGCTTGCTCACGCTCTCGCGTCCGAAAAGCGGGTGCGGGTTGTGACAGCTGGGCGCTGTTACGTACTCGTACCCTCACGGTGGGTACGGGTCGTGCCACTATTACCAAGTTTTCTGGATACGAAGGTTTGAATTGGAACTTCTTTGGTAAGCCCTCCAGAGAGTTGGTTTCGGGTTGTATATCCACATGAGTGAAGGTTGCTGGTTCATCATCATCAGGAATGATAGCTGTACTATTGTCCTCATCAAAAGTTACTTTAGTAGACTCTTCAACAATCATGGAGCGTTTGTTGAATATTCTATATCCCTTACTCTTGGCAGCATAGCCAAGAAGAATACCTTCGTCAGCTTTGGCATTAAACTTGCCCAAGTTGTCTTTGGTATTCATGATAAATCAGCGACAACCAAACACTCGAAAGTAAGAAACATTTGGAGTTCTACCAAACCAAAGCTCATAGGGTCTTTTCTTTGAAATAGGTCGAATCAAAATCCTATTTAAAACATGGCACGCTGTGCTGACAGCTTCTGCCCAAAAATATTTCGAAAGAAAAAATTGATTCAGCATGACTCTAGCCATATAGCCAAGAGTCCTATCCTTCCACTCCACATTACCATTTTGTTGAGGAGTTCTAGGACAAGAAAACTCTTGATTAAAGCCATTTAAATCACAAAACTTTTTAAAATCAGAATTTTCGAATTTGCCACCATGATTACTTTGGATACGAGTAATCATGTAGCCTTTTTTATTTTGAACCTTTTTTGTAAAAACTTTGAAAACTGAAATGGTATCATTTTTATTTGCAAGAAAAAAAACCCAAGTAAATCTTAAAAAGTCATCAACGATAACAAAAGTATAGAGTTTACCGCCAAGACTGGCTACTCTATTAGGACCAAATAGATTTATTTGAAGTAATTACAATGGTCGGGTAGTACTTCCAGTGTTTATGGATTTAAAGGAAGATTTGGTAGCCTTATTTTTTTTTACATTCGGCACATACCGTCTCCTTCTTGAATATGATGTCTGGCAGGCCTCTTACTAGCTTCTTGGTTAATAATCTGGATATGGTATCCATGTTGGCATGACCAAGACGCTGGTGCCATAATAGCCTTTCATCTTTGTAGATGTAGAGGCATCTTCCTGCATTTTTAGTATCTTTAGATAGATAGAAAATATATATGTTATCTTCTCTTATCCCTTCAAAAGTGATGTCTCCAGTTGATCTATCATAGATAAAGCATTTAGTTTTCCTAAAGTTAATATCATATCCATGATCAGCAAGATAACTAATGCTGAGCAAGTCATGCATTAACTTGTTCACTAAACAGACATCCTTAATGACGGGAGAAGGAGGATAACCAATTGTACCGTTACCTATGATATAGCCTTTCAGATTGTTGTCGAAGGATACACATCCTTCCCTTTTCATCGATAGTGTTTCGAATAGATTAGCATCTCCAGTCATATGTCGCGAGCACCCACTATCGAGAATCCATTTGCTTCTATTTTGAGAAGAAAGGTCCACCTACACCATGAGTAGATGTGACCTTTGGTACCCAGATTCTTGTGGGTCCTGAAAAGTTAGTCTTTGGTACCCATGCATATAGATTAATATCCACTAGTTTTCTAATTCTACACTGTGGTGATATGTGTCCATGTAAACCACAGTAAGTACATATAGCATACATATGGGTGTTGGGTGTAGGATGATAATGATGTCTATATGTGGGTGTAGGAAGATGATAACTATGTGTAGCAGTAGGATGATTATAACTACGTGTGTGTGTTTTAAGTGCTGCATGGGAGTAGGTGTACATAAAGGCATGATTTTGAGTAGTATGTGGATGAGTGTTCTTGTGGTGACGTGCTCCCTTGTGTTGAGCCGTCTTCTGTTTGTAAGTGTTGTGACTGTGAGACTGAGTTTGAGGTTGAATAACCTGCTTGCCCAGTCTAATCTCTAATTTCTTAGAGGCAACATGCAACTCATCATATTTAGTAGTAAGGCCATGTATTCTAGCAGTAGCAATCTTATACTTGCTTTTTTTCAACAAGTTCTTTATTTAAAGCAGTGATATCATGTGTTTGCTTCTCAATAAGAGATTCGGCATCGTGTAAGCTTAATTTAAGCTTAGATACCTCCTCAGTGCTTTCCGTGGGTGTAGTGTTTCTAACATACTCAAGTAAGCAAGAAAGTCTATGGATCTCGACTTCATGGGTCTTGATCTTTTCCTTAGCATGCTTATACTTGTTAATAACCTTTTTGTGGTCTTCAAGAAGATCACAAAAGGCGTCACCCAGTTAATCAAAGGAGAAATCTTCCAAAGAGTCGTTTACCTTGTCCGAAGTTGCCATAAGGCAGATATTTGCAGTATCTTGCGGAGAGTCCTCTTCTTCGTCTGAATCGCTGGCCTCGCTTTCTTGCCAGATACTAGTGTTGGCAAACTTCTTTGAGGTTGGCCTCTTGTACGATTTTTCGTATATGCTTCCTTTTCTTGCTACAGGACAATCTTTTCTGACGTGTCCCGTCTTCTTACATCCGAAGCAGGTAGGTTCTTTCTTATCGTCTTTTTGTTCCTTCTTCCTTCGGTTGAAGCGTAGGAACTTATTGAAATTTTGAACCATGAGTGCTTGATCGTCACCTTCGGAATCGTCATTATCTGTTTTCTCTGTAATGGTTCTTCGGCAATGAGCTCTTAAGGCAATTTTTTTTTCTTTTGGAGTCGTTTCTTCAAAATCTTTGAGGTCGAGCTCATGCGTCTTCAATTTGCCCATCGGAGGTTCTAGTGACATAGTCGTAAGATCATTTTCTTCGATAATTGTCGTGACCTTGGGGTTCCAGATCTTCGGCAATCCTCTTAGTACTTTGCGTATCTTCTCATGGTTGGAATATACTTTGCCAAGGAAAGATAGAGGGTTGATGATGTCGAGAAATCTGGTGAACATCTGAGTAATTGTCTCATTTAGCTTTATTTTGAATGCCTCATATTCTTATGTCAGACGGCTGATCTTTGATTCTTTAACTTGTGTGGTTCCTTTATGAGTCACCTCCAGAAGCCTCCATACTTCGTGTGAGGTGGTGCATGTAGAGACCCAATTGAATTCAGTCCTGTCTATTACACAAAAGAGAGCATTAATAGTCCTAGCATCTAGACTTGCCTGTTTCTTTTTCTGGTCAGAATATTTGTCGTGGGGTTTTCAATAAGAGTCCCCTCGACAGCTATTCTGGCAGGCTTTTTGTAACCATCTGTGACGATGGTTCACAGATCAAAGTCTATAGACTTAAGATAAAAACTCATCCTAGTTTTTTAATAGGTGTAGTTAGTTCCGTCAAATAAGGGTGACCTATTTATGGACTGTCCCTCACCATAGTTGGAAAAGGTAGGTTGTATGGTTGCCATGGATCAGCTCTTAGGATATTAATCCGATATAAGAGAATAAAGCTCTGATACCAATTAAAGTACGTATAGGCAACTCTAGAGGGGGGTGAATAGAGTATGTGTCGATAATACCCAATTAAAAATAACTCTATTCAAGTTCACCCAACATAAATAATAATCAGAGTATAAGTGCGAAATATAAATAGAGATCAAAGAAGCATACGCAGACACACCATTTTTTAACCTGGTTTCCCTCGTAGAGGACTAGTCCAGGCCAGAGAACTCTAGCTCAGGATTGAAATCCATTATTTATGAAATAGCGTACAACCACGTGCCTTTACTCAGAAGAGCACGCCAACTTCTTACAGATTCGCAGATGGCGAGACTTGGAATTGTCCAAGTGACTTCTTTTGGAACTCTTGCACACAAACTTCTAGTTGACTCGCACTGAGCACCTTGGGTGCTTGGAAAGTTTTGCGGCTAGTTAGATGAGAAGAATAAGCTCTTGAATGTATAGGCTATAGAAGATGAGAAGATTGGATGATTGAAATAGAAAGAAATCAAGGCCTATATATACTAGTCCAGAGAGGCAGAGTTCGGCCAGAACTCTGTCCCAAATATTCAAATATTTAGCCGTTGGACAACTAGCAACCAGCAAACCCTAAAAATTAGGTCCTGAAATTAAGGGGACAGAGTTCGGCCCGAACTTTGTGTGGGGTAGAGTTCGGCCCAAACTCTGTCTCCTTGGGGACAGAATGTTCAATGGGTTATTTTGGGTTTGGCAGGTTTTTAGACTTTTGTTTGTGGAGCTTTGGGTGTAAAGTCTTGGGTTGATATACTCTGTGCGACTCAACTTACAATAGCCTAGACTCGATAAAATATAAAATACAGACTTAAAGAACAAGTAAACAGTAGCATGTTATATCAATTGTCGATAATGTTCGTCTTGAGCTGATGTGGGTGATTGTTTGTTTTGGAGCTTGATGGAGCTTGACGTGTCAAGTTGGATCATAACAGATATCGTCTTGTTAATTATCAAGATTAGGTTGACTGCAATCCAGTTTGGGTCAACAATATCATCTACATAAATTTGCACTAGTAAAATATCATTATTTAAAGATTTGATAAACAAAGTAGTACCAACTCTCCTGTTTGAAAAACTATTTGCATGTAGGAAGGTACATAGGTCATACCAAGCATGAGGGGCTTATTTGTGTCCATAGAGTGCCTTACGTAACTTTAAAACATGATCTGGAAATTGAAAATTTTCAAAGCCAGGGGGTTGTTTCACAAATCTCTTCTTTTATAAATCTATTTAAAAATGCATTTTTCATGACCATTTGAAAAGTTTAAAATCGTAAAAACATGCGAATGCACAAGGCATGCGAATGGATTCTAGTCTAGCAACATGAGCATAAGTCTTGTCATAATCAACTTCTTCTTCTTCATTATAACCTTGGGCCACTAGACGTGCTTTGTTGCGCAAACTTGTCTATTCTCACTTAGTTTATTTCGGAACTTGTCCATTCTCGTCATAATCAATTTCTTTTTCTTCCCAAATGTGGTTTCTATCGAACTGATTTAGTTCCTCTTACATGGCATAAATCTAAAATTCAACTAAGAATGCATCTGCTACTGATTTAGGTTCTACTTGAGAAATGAATGCAACATTATCAGGTGTATCCCTACTAGAAAAATGTGTCCCTTCGATACATCACCTATGCCAAGGGACTCTGGATGGTTTGTCATGAAGTTTATCTTCTTTCGTAGACTCTCCAGATAGTTCTAGTCACCAGCATCACCAGCAGTACAAACTCCCTTCGATACATCACCCTATTCAAAACATGACAAGCTGTACTTACAGCTTCAGCCCAAAAATATTTTGGAAGGTTGTGCTGGTTTAACACGACTCTAACCATATCACTTAGAGTTCTATTTTTCTGCTCCACAATACCATTCTATTGTGGAGTTCTAGGACAGAAAAATTCATGATAAAAATAATTTATTTCGTAAAACGTTTTGAAATCATAATTTATGAATTCGCCTCCATGATCACTTCAGATATGAGTAATCATGAAACCTTTTTCATTTTGAACCTTTTTACAAAAAATCTCAAATTTAGAAAGTGCATCATTTTTGTTTGATAAAAAGAAAACCTATGTATATCTAGAGAAATCATCAAAAATAACAAAAGAGTAGAGCTTACCACCAACGCTGGCGACTCTACTAGGTCCAAACAAATCCATGTGTATCAACTGTAGGGGCCTAGAAGTACTTACAGTATTGATGGATTTAAATCAGGATCTAGTTGCTTTATTTTTCTAGCAATCGTTATATACCATGTCTCTCTTGAATGATATCTCTGGTAGTCCTTTTACCAATTTATTCTTTGATAGCCTTGCAATAGTATCCATGTTTGCATGTCCTAGTCTCATATGCCATAAACAACTTTCATCCTGGTTGACTACTTGGCACTTACCTACTGTTAGTACTTTCTAAAAAGGAAACATAAATATTATCATCCTTGATTCCTTCGTAGACAGGATTATGAACCAGTGGACATATCATATATATAATATTTGTCTTTAACAAAATTAATGTCATAACCATTGTCAGCAAAATGGCTAATGCTTAGAAGGTTATATTTTATTTTAGTTACAAGACAAACGTCTTTTATTTCTGTGATGACTCGCACCCTGAGTAGGGGCACGAACACGTGGGTACGTCCAGCCTATGTCGTAGAATCGATGGTAGAACACTGTATAGGTCATCTACAAATACAATATCTAGACACAATATATAAACCTGTCATCTCCGTACGGAGGTATATAAAGTCACAACTCAATCACAAAGACATCTAAGGAAGATAGCACGAAATATGATAAGATATGATAGGAGAAAATAACTTGAAATAGATACAAGATCCTAATACAAGTTAGAGTTCAAAACATAACACAAGATCCCAAAATAATAAGTATACTACAAGTCTGAAGTACTAGCTGGATCATAGACCAGTCAAGCCTGTCTTGTCTAGTTTAATAAGTGGTGCGACCTCAAAGGGCACTGGCTCTACGGGAATATCCTGGTCATACTCGCCGTCTATGCCAAACCTATAGAAAGTCGAGCAGTCAGCATCTATATCATCGGTAAACATCAACGGGGTTATCCTGTCAGGAAATGAGCAAGTACAAACGCTAACAACAGTTCCATGTGAATTAACAAATTCTATAAGAGACAATTATAATAAAATATAAGATGAAATATCAAGACTGGAATATAAACAAGATATGTAAAACTGGATATCATGTCATGGTATGAAATACTGGAATGTAGAACAGTACATGAATATCTGATGTATAATGTAAACATAAATGGTGCCTTGAGATATTAGTGCGTTATGTGATCGGCTTAGGTCCGGATCAGTTCCATGTGATTGTCTATGAACAAGAAATATAAGAAAACCGGATCAGGCTGGCCATAATGGAAAGCTATGAACAAGCAGTATCAGGTCAGACTACACCCTACGTGCGGTGAGGATGGAGCTATGAACAAGTGAATAGGAATACAAGTAGGGTATTGATCAGATAACCACTAATAACTCCCCATCCTCGAGTAGTATAATGGATCCAGACAAGTTACGTTATGACACGGGATTCGAAAACATGGGGCCAATATACTCCCAAATCGGTGTCTATACAAGTACAAGAAAAATAAGATCGAACAATGTACCAATATACTAGGAAAGTCTAGGAATAACATCTCATGACAGGATCCGATGTATACTAGTCTGTGTACTATCATGTTAGGAATCAAGTAAAATACTACAACTGAATCAGATATAGCATATATCAAGACAATGAAAACTATCAAAGAATATACTCGCCTGCGATCTCGAGCTGTCAATGAGAATTGATGCTCTAGATAATGTTACAGACCTAAAGATGAGATATCATGAGTTAATTAGGGTTTGACAGTGTATGACATGATATTCTAGTGTATGCTATGCAATCTAGGTCAAACTCAGTCAAACTGAGTCAAACTAGGTCACACTAAGTCAAACTAGGTCACACTAGGTCACACTAAGTCAAACTAGGTTAAACTGGATCAATGGTTGACTTTTAGTTGACTTTAGGTCACTGGTCAACTCTGGTTAACTCCTATTCCAATCTAGGTCAACTTAGGCTAATGGTTGACTCACAGTTGAGTTTTGGTGAACTGATCAACTTTGGTCAAGTTCTAGTCAATTCTAGGCCAAGTGTTGACTTTTGGTTGACTTTGAGTCAAAACAGTCAACTATGGTCAAATGGGGTCAACTCTAGTCTAGGTATCCTATTCCTAACATTTACCTACCAAGATACCATATACTTTAGTCATATTGGTATCCCAATACCAATACCTTGGTTGGGATCAAATACCTTACCCTATGATAAGGTAATCCTCATTACCTTGCCTACCAAGGTAAATCACATTTACCTTAAGATACTAGCTAGTATCCTAAGATACGCATTGGTATCTTAAGATACGACTCTTGGTATTCTAAGATACCAAGGCACTAAACTATCTAACCATTACCTACAATTAACTAACTCTAAACTAACATAACCTAACATCTAACATTCAATACCTTATGACACACTCTAACTATACTCAATACTAACTTAACAAAATCTAATATCTAACCAACATGCACACACACACACGCATACACACACACACACACACACACACACACACACACACACACACACACATATATATATATATATATATATATATATATATATATATATATATATATATATATATACAATGGGGGGTTATAAGAGGGGTTAATTGGCTCTGGAAATTGGGGCAATGAGGGTTGCCCCATGGCCAATACTGCTGCTGCCTCTAACTGGCAGCCAATGCTGCTGTCTGCTGTCCAAGGACAGCAGCTCCGAAATGCTGTTGCTGCAGCCCCTTGTTCTGATGCTATAGGTAGTACAGTCCTCCTCACTCTTTTCCTAATACACATACACTTCACCTCCCCTCCTCTACTCATCTATACAAATACACAACTAATCCCACATTCACACAACAACACTAACACTCAAACATTCATATCCACACTCCCACACTCCCCTCTCTAAACAGTAACACACACAACTATATATACAACCAATACAACAAAGACACAACATCTCACCCTCTCTACTCTCCAACTACACAACCACAAAACACTAATCCATCTTCAAAACCCCACACTCCTAATACAACAACACACATACAAGACCAATATATATACATGTATAAAAACAGTCCACTTATTTAAATAGGCATTAAAATGACAAGTAGAGGCCAAAATAGATCATGTAGGCTAAACCACAATGATTCAACCATGGGCATCCAAATGAAACCTATTCTAACCATCCTAACTAACATCAATCCATCCTCTAACATATCTAAAACTGAAATTAAAACACAAATAACCCTATTAGGCATTAAACCAAACACATGGGCTCTTGGAAACTCTCCATAGGGACACCAAAACTACCCCAACTTTCTACAGAGGACTCATGAGAGCCACTAAATCTACACCAATGGTGGTTCATGCATGGGGGTGGTCCTAATGAATGCAAACCTATCTAAATTAGAAGGGAAATAAAAATAGAGAGATGGTTATACCTATTGGGAGTTGGATCCCAATGATACTCTCAAATGGACACGTCTCTGACATGAAAACTCCTTGAGAGTGGTCACCCTTTCTTGCTCCTTGCTCCAAAGCCTTGCTAGCACCTTCTCCTTAGTAGATTAGGTGAAATGGAGGGAGATTGGATGGGTTTGAGAGATCAAAACCTAGAGGGAAGCTCTCAAGTTTTAGGGAAAACTAAATTAGGGATGATGGAGGCAACTACCAAATGAAATGGAGAGAGAAATCCCAACCCTAAGTGGCCGGCAATATGCCCCCTCTTGGGCTCTTTTGAAAAGTCCAAAATGTCCCTCCATGGTCTCCTTTGGGTCAACTTAAGTCATGTGAGGGTTTGGGGTCAAAAGGGTCAAGTTCTAATCTCTAATTGAACCATTTAAGTCATGTGGGATTAGCCTAATTACACTAGACTAATTAGTAGGATTTATGGGCCATGACTAACTAATCTTTAGGTCCCGACTAGAGTTTAAGCTACCCGGGTCACTAACACAAGTCGGAACGAGATGAAAATCGAACCCGACTTAACTAATCCCCAAATAACAATATTAATAAATAAATAAACACAAAATATCAGAAAATAAAAAATGGCCATTTTGTAGAACCCTAGAGGGGGGGTGAATAGGGAAATAAAATATAAACTACAACAATTGATGCAATAAAGGCAATTTAAAGAAAAGAGTAGAAAGATCAAACGCAAACGCAAGGATGTATCCTGTTATCCTCTTTTGAGGCAATCCAGTCCCGGAACTCTCTCCGGCTTTAATCCACTATTATCCAAATAGTACACACGAGTTTGGATCCGAAGAACTCGCCAACTTCAACACGAGTTTGGATCCGAAGACTCGCCAACTTCTACACACGAGTTTTCTTACGAAGGCTCGCCAACTTCAAACAACAGAGAATAAAAGCTTGTTGATCTTCTAACACTTGAAGATCGAAAGTGTACAACTCTTTAATACTCTAGCACTTAGGGAGAGGATGACAATGAAAAGCTTTGGAGAGTATTAATGGTGGAGCTCTTGGTTGTTGGAAAATTTATGAAGGAGTTGGTAAAGAAGCTCAAGAGAGAGAGAGCTTCCTTTTATAAGAAAACCAAGAGTGGGTGGCATTTAATGCTTCTGAATGTACGCAGACCGGCATGCCGTCGGTATGCCGCGGCATACCGCCGGTATGCCGTCCAAATAGTAACGGTCATATTTATGACCGTTCAAGAGCATTAAATGCGGCCATTAATGCATGTCAGATCAAATCGAAAACTGAGTATTCAAAATTCGGTATACCGTCGGTATGCCGGAGCATACCGCCGGTATGCCGACAGAAGTCACAGAAAGTTTTAGAGCTGCTAGAAACGGCATGCCGTCGGTATGCTGTAGCGTACCGTCGGTATGCCGACAAAAAAAATCACAGCAACTATTGTGTTGCTAAAAACGGCATGCCGCCGGTATGCCGCAGCATGCCGTCGGTATGCCGATATTTCGAGACAGCAACTTTCTGGAGTCCAAAAAGCGGTATGCCGCCGGTATGCCGAAGCATACCGTCGGTATGCCGCTTTTTGTCACAGAAACTTTTCTGGACGCGAAAACGGTATACCGCCGGTATGCCGGAGCATACCGCCGGTATGCCGCTTTTTGTCACAGAAACTTTTCTGGACGCAAAAACGGTATACCGCGGTATACCGGAGCATACCGCCGGTATGCCGTTCTGAATGACTTGATTTTCGATTTATGCTTTAAGTTATCATCCATCCTTTAGTGATTACAGAAATACCTAGACCAGTACAGACTCGAAGACACTAAGCAGGAAGACGCCGACTTTATGCAGGGAACGCCGGTGACTGCTACAGTCTTCAAGAAGGAGGAAGCCCTTGATCTTCTAAGAAAAAATGAATCTGAAGAACAGAAGACTAAACTACGAAGAAGCTGTTAATTACTCAAAATAAAATATGCCAACAAACTCCCCCATTTTGATAATTGACAAAATAGAGAGATAGCATCTTCAGGGAGTATCTCCCCGTAGGTAGACAGCTCCCCCTCAATACGATTTCTCCTCCTTTGTCACTTAGTCAAAGATGGGGATAACTAAAGGAGACAGTGCATAAAGAAACGAGAGTATAGATAAAAGCATGCAGGAATATATTGAAGTAAGAACGATAATACATGCTTGACCCATACATAGCAATAAAATAAAAGACTCTCCATCATGAGAGTCGGACATCAAAGACAACCATAGATAATGTCCCCGAAGGACAGCAAACACTGAAAACAACCATAAACCGGTCCCCGAAGGACCACTAAAGACAACAAACAGAAAACACACATAAAAAAAGAACCACTAAAACACCGTAACCATCACCAAAGGAAACCCATCCCTAATCCTCTGCCGGATCATCATCACCATCATCATCCTGAGCCTGCTGGAGGGTGCTAAAAGGATCAATGCCGTCTGGGTACATAAACCCATAGGCATTGGGGTCAGAGAAATGCGGGGCCATGTACATGGGATCCTGAAGATTAAGATCCAGAAAGGCATTCCGGTCTTGCAGAGTGCGCTGGATGAAGTAGCCCTGATCGTGGAAGCGAGACTGGATGAGGGCGCCAAGTCCACGAGTGTGGGTCCGCATCTGCTCCTCCGCCTGGGCCATCCTCAGATCAAAGTGGTGCTGAGTAAGTGGCATATAGCGGCCCGTAGATGGAGGGGTAGATGCAGGGGCAGCAGGAGTGGAACCCGGTTGCTCTTGGGAAGAGGAAGCACGGGAAGAAGAGGCGCCAGCTAGGGTACGGGAAACAGCAAGAAATGAGGGGACCCCATACGAGGAGCAGAGAGACAAGTCAACTTGTTTGGCCTCCATAAGCAAGGTGATGAAAGAGCCATAGTAGAGGTTCTGCTTCCCGGAAGGCAAGGTATGCCGGAATTGCAAAAGCAGAGTCTTTGGGAAGGAAAAACGCTTCCGGGCATAGAGATGATACATGAGGACAAGAGCATCACCGGTGATTGCGTCATAGTTCCCGCCCTTTGGGAACAGAGTGTGGCACACGATACGATGGAGCTCGTAGTAGAATGGCTCCAGCTGGGCTGAGAGGGCCGGAATGGCAGGAGGGTTGGGACCCTTACAGATGATACGGCAGAAGTCGTCGAAAGGAGACGCCGCCGATGAGGTGAGAGCACCCAAAAGAGGTAACGCATCCCCTCTGTCCGGATGCCCAAGATGGCCCCACTTTCTTGGA